>CM040182.1:46980105-47007605 GCA_022606455.1 Callitettix versicolor
TTTTCTACAGCAAAAAGTTCTTTGTAACTTGTTTTTTTTAAGTTAAGGTCTATTATAGGACTGACAGGAAATTATTTAGTTTAGCCTATTAGCCAAAAAAGCGTAAGATCTTCAAAATATTTTTAAATGTGGTCTTGGGATATCGTATTTATTAACCCTACTGCGCAATGTTTTTATAAATTCACTTTTAACGAATTTTTAATGGCTACTGTATACAGCTACGCTTTGTGTATGAAACTTAAATCTTTGTAGCCTAAATAAACAAATGTCTAAGAACTAAAAAAATCTTAATTTTTGGAAGAAATAAACTGATATTATATTGAATAGCATAACCATTTTTAAGTAATAGACTCTTTTTGTTGTAATAACGTTTATTTTTAAGGATTTTTGTAAAAGACCAACAACAACAATAATAAACTTTTATCGAAAGTAAAGGCTTATTATTGTAAGTTAAACAATTAATAGTTTCATGTTTAAGCTAAATATATCAAAAACGAAAGAATTAGTTCATTTTACCAAAAAAACTAAAAATGAGCCACTTCTTCCCGTGTGTATAAGATCCTTATGAATATTTTACGTGATGTTTCCCAATGTTCAGTCGAGTTTTTGTGTTCGTTACAGGCATATTTATATAGGCCCCTAACTCAAAACAATCTAACCTAGAAATATCTTTCATCTAATAGATGTCTAACCTAAAAATATATTTTGTACGTCTTTGAGCCGGCTTTTCTCGTTTTTGCCTTATAGCCCACGCTACGCGCGCGATATTGTTATTTGCATTAAGAATAACACTGTTACCAAAATTGTTACAAAAAATTTAAATGTCCCGTTTTTTTTAGTGATGAAACTTTCTAATCAAATAATTGTATTTTTAGTTTTTATTGTATAATATTTACTTGTAAATCAATGTTTATTTTTCTAAATATCATAATAAAAACTAAATGAGCCGCAAACAAATTTTTAAATTGCAATGGTAAAACATATTTATCTATTTCAACAGTGTGTATTTTAAAATTTGTTTTTTTATTATAGGCCTACGGATTATAAAGAGCATTGTTTAAATGAACAATTCTTTTTTATTGTTGCCTAGCATTGTACTCTTTATTTTTATTTAATTTTGCTTAAATAATGTTTCAAATATTATTTTGTTTTGTATGAAAAACAATACTATCTTAAAATTTGTATGTAAAAATAGCCTGTTCGTTGTCATATCTTTTCGGGTCAAAAATAATGGTTTTGTATTAATATTAGGCTAAACGAATTTACTGAATTAAATGATATTTGTCGTGTAGGTCTCTTTGCCCATATCTCGGAACTAATTTTAATGTAGACTATAGGCCTATGTTACTTCGGAAAACTTTGGAAGATCGGGTTTTTCCAAAACTAGATCTAAGGATTTTTATAAAATTTTGCTAAATTCATTTCATAAGTAATCCCAAAGAAAACATAGCCTTTAACGGTTTGCTATTTCCGGAGAAAATGCAATTCGGTTACATTTTTTGTACATCTGTAGTATTTAAATAAAAAACAAATAAAAATCCATATAAAAATAATTTACTTAGATCCATTTCGATAATTATTTTTAGGTTAGCTTATCCAAATATCCACAATTTCTAATTTATTAAATATGGCCTACTAATAGCTTAATTTTAATGAATATTGTTACGTGTTATTTTCTAAAGTGTTATTAGTAGGCCTAAGTTACGATAATTAAATACACTATATTTATTTTTATAAAAAAAGCTTTTAATAGAAAATATTTCACACGCACTCTGCTGGACTGAATCTTTGAACGAACTTTCAAAGAAAACAAAGTCCCGCAACAATATAGATACAAAAGTGTGAATTGAATTTAAACAAATTAGAAGTATATAAAGATGTAAGGAAATTAATTTTCTTATAACTATTAGAGTAGGCTAATTATATCTCTCTAGCATAATAAAAACATTTACAACAAATCTAATGTTAATTATTTAAAATATAGGCTATGTACAAAGATTGTATCTATTCAATTCGCGGAGTCTGCCGTATGTTTTCTCTCTATTTATTTTATGTTTTTGTTTCTACAATTGTTTAAATGAACAATTCTTTTTTATTGTTGCCTAGCATTGTACTCTTTATTTTTTTTAATTTTGCTAAAATAATGTCTCAAAAATTATTTTGTTTTGTATGAAAAACAACTAGATACGTGTTTTGTAACTATTTTTTTTATTTAGGCCACTACATATATTTTTGTTAAATTTATAAAGTTTTGTACAATTGAGCATTTTAAAAAAATAATTTGTTTTACCGTAGCCAACGATATCTGTCATTTCTTACATTGCATTATTTTATTTTGTCATTTTTCGATTTGTTTCGCTTTTTATCAATTATTTTACTTAATTAGTATTTTTAAATACACACTATAATTTTTAAGATTTCTCTGGTTATCATTGTTTTAAAATTGGATTTTTTTAACCTTACTGGTTTTTATAATTTTTTTATACAATTTTTATAAAATTTTTTATAAAATTTTACGCAAATATATGTTTAACAAAACTTCAAGATCGCTATATGCACTTAATTTATAACAATTAAATTATTAAATTAAGCTATTAACAATTAAGATATTAAATTATAACAATTATTCTTTATTTTCGCTTATAAAAACAATTTCTACATACCCTACCTATTAATTATTTTCGAAATATCTCAATATTAGGCTATAAATATAAGTGAATAGCCTAGTTATAAAAAAGAAAAATTATTTAAACATATTTATTAGGCTAGTCTTCTAATAGCCTATGTTTTTAATAGCATGGCTAAAAATAATATTAACCTATATATTTAACCTTATATTAGTAAATAATGTATTACTTATATTATTATTATAAATCAATTATAATATTGGCTAAAATGGAGTTTGGGCTACTGTTTTGGTTGAAATAAATAGGTTGTTTTTAAAATATGATTTTTATAGTTTTAGGCAATAAAATAATTGAATCAATTAAAACGCAACATATCGTAGTAAAATTAGTGGAACGGCGACACCAAACTTTTTTCTTCTTACTTTACATGTGACGAGTCTCAAACAGGCAGTGCCTTGTGGACCCGTATAATAAGCCAATTTGTTTATTCACTGTATAATTAAGTGGACATAGTTTGGTTTTTATTGTTTGGGTTAAACATTTATTATTCATCAACAATTACTTATTTCGTTTAGCAGTACAACTTATTTTATTTAGTGTGTTTTTAATATATCAGCAGCTATGATAACCTTAACGGTTTTTCGACGGGAAAAAAAAATGAATATATCAGGAGAATATATTTTTAAAGTAACATAAGCTAAATGTATTTTGATATTCGAGTTGTTTTAAAAGTGCACTAATATTATAATTATTATTATATTATTATTATATATTATTATTATTATTATATTATTATTATTATTATATTATATTATTATATTATTATATTATAATAGCTAAAAAGTGCTTTGATAAGATTTATACAAAAAATATTTCCGGTAAAACCGGATATCTACCGTTTAAATTCGCATTAAATACACAAAATTAACATATTTCTGTTAATTAGGCCTAATATTATAAAAACAATAACTAAGTTAAATTTGTTGTTAAATTTTTTTTTCTTTTAAACTAGGCGTATTGTTGAACATAAAAATCAGAGTGTTTGATACAAATTACGGAAATCATTTGATTGGTGTACGCATAAATTCAATGTTATTTTGCGAAAATGAAAATATATATGTTATATTTGATTAAACGGTTTATAACTTACATCTTTTGAAATAGTTATATGCAGCTATGTAATCGTTTAGGCTAATTAATTAATATTTTATAATAAAACACTATGTTTTTATTGAAATTTCAATCTAATAAATTTATTAAATCCTTTTAGCACCATCATCCGGTTTTACCGAAAGTCTATTTTAAATAAATCTAACACTAGCATTATTTATCAACAACAATTTTTTTTACAGGGACGTTGTTATCAATTAATTATATTAGCACACACCAAAACAATATCCACAATAGCAAAAAATCAGTAGAAAATTAGTGTTTGTTACAAATTTGATTACCACAAATTACTAGAAAACTAGTGTAAGAATTTGATTACCGTGGGATAGGCCTACGCACAAAGAGGGTTGTTCCTTATAAAGTAGAAAAATTATTTCATTAAAAAATATTATTAAATTGTTCAGCATTTCAAGCATAATGTAACAAATAATAATAAACCTAGATGTACGCTGCTAGCACGCTATGTAATTTTAGTCATGTAAAATTTTAAAAATGAACATACTAATCCTAAAATCACACGGAAAGGTTATGTTAGTTTAGTTAAAATTATTGCCATTTTGGAAAGAATTATCCAAATATTTTTTAGTTGTAGCCTATTCACGGTATTATTTTGAAATGTCTATTATAATTCGAATAGGCCTATATAAAACAACCGGTTAAAAAAATATTTCGAAACTTTTGGTTGTACTTATCTTATTTTCAGTTTGAATTTTAATTAAGATACTCGCCTAACCCTACTTTCTTAATGAGTTAAGCTTATAATACGGTCGTTATTATAGCCGAAATAGAGTTACGTAATATTTTCAAATACATTTACACTATATGTGTAGATTTCATCTACTATAAACAGAACTAGTAGATAACTATTTTTTTCTTTTAAAAAAATTTGAAATTATTTTATATCTTTTATGTATCAGCAAAGATAATGTAGGTTAATTCCTAGGTATGTGTACGTTTGTTTATATGAAAGTGTAAATTGTATGTGTGTACTTGAAACAATTATAAGCCTGCTAGAGAAGGTGGTTGGTTAATTTCCGATTGTAATATTTACAATGTTTTTAAAAATAACAGAAATATAATTATAAATGAATAAAGTAGTAGGCTAAATAATTAGCTTTCATACAATATTAAAATATATATATATAAAAAATAATCAAATCTAACTGACTTGTAACTGCAAAAGCGATTGTGGCTACACATCCTTTCAAACTATCGTTTAAACCCTCTAACCATTATTTTAAATTAAGTTAAATCTTTTTAGGTTGCCTAGTTAACGACAGAAGTTAACCATTTAGCCCGCAGATGCTTTGAGTTAATTGAGTTTAAAGTATAGGCATTATTTGATTAGGGTATTTTAAAGTAAGTAAAACCTAATACATTATGGATTTGTTTAGGTTCATAAACCTAATACTGGACATTGCTTTGGTTGACACTAAGCCTGATACAAAGCAGTTTTTGCCCATTTCAGTTTTAAAAATTGTTATAATGCTTGAATTTTTGAATCTACTCTTAGGTTAACCCGATTAAAATTATTCAAAACGTTTCTTACAAGAACGGTATGATGAAAAAATTACAAATTCCTTATTTCCGTTTAGAAATTTGAATTTCTTCCTGCGTGTAATTTTTCTTTAAATTTGTAAGAACATTGGTAACAATCAGCTGGATCTTCAAAATTATAGCCTAATTGTTGTAAAATTACTAGATCATCTAAATAAAAATATACATATTTAAAAAAGTGCTTTTTTACAGGCTATGTCGTAGAATTTAAAATAGGCTATTCTTCTACTGAATGTTAAAGAATAGCACGTTAAAGAATACCTAACCAAGATAAAGCACGGATTCCATAAGAATTTGAAATACTGCCAATTTTCTCAAGATAATGTAGAGTTAATCTAGAATTCGTTACCTAAAATAACGACTATTGACCATAGCCAAGTCAGTACAAAAACTTTATAGGCTACTAATAATGTATAAAAATCCGACAAAAACAAGATTAAAAATAAACAGTACCAATCATAACCAGAAAAATTCAAATTAACAGATATTAAGTTAATAGATACAGATTAAATTTTTATCTTCAAATCAATTTTATTTTATTTTTTATCTTTTCACAAGTATAATAGACTACCACCACAGGATATTTCCAAATAGTTTAGATAATTTTCATTTTATCAGACTGGTAAATTTTAATTATTTGTCATTAATTTTGATAATGTTTATCTACTTTTGTTATTTCGTCGGTTATTAATCTGAATTTTTGTATGCACCCTATAGCCTATCCGAGTGTGACCTAGGGGGCCTATATATGTATGATATAGGCTATATGCCTGTATTTATTTAGGTATGTGAATAAAACTCATAGGCTAGATGTTTAATTAAACTGTATAGGTTAAATTGATTTTAAAAGTGTATGTAAAGTATTGTGTAACTTTCAATCCTTATTTTATTTTTTGGTAATGGACTACCGTAAGTCTTGATTTTTTTACGTAATAATTATGAATACAATTTGGAATAAAATATTAAGGATTATTTAATTTTACTATTGCAGATAATTTTTAAAATAATGTTTTACCGTGTTCTGTCAGTTTGCCAATTTTGAAAGTCCTTCATTACCGATCTCTTTTAAATTTAGCCTATAATCTAAAATAAAATAGTTAACCTATTGTTACCTCTTTTAAAACATGTACAGCCTATAATAGGCTTCTTGTATATAATTGGAATCATTAAAATTATAGGTTTAGTTTCAGAGTTTAAAATGAAGCAGTATTGTTACATCAAATCGTGTTTAACAGCGTTCAAAGTACGGTTGGGTTAGGCCTATTTCAAAAGTTACTTTGGTTTCATGATGCAACTATCTAAAGCGATCGTTGATGTGTACAGTGTTTGTCCCATAAATATTTTAATATACAAACACTTTGAGGGAGGGGTCATACTAAAAGTAGCCGACAATCGTACCCGTACTTAGATAATGTTTGGATTGATACGGGCACGATGGTAAAAGTAAGGTAATTCCTAGGCCTACCTATGTTGTGTGACTGAGTGACAGGCAGGGGGAGGGCGGAACAACAAGGCGCCCCATGCAGCAACAGGGGAGGATGGGGTCGTGCCCCCGGGGCCCCTAGTAGTCCCGAAGCCAGGCCGCGGCCTTCGGGAGCCCCCGCACCACCGTCTTCCGGGAAAAACTGCAAGCCGAAAGAGGTAGCAAGAGATGACGGCTTCCCGCCACGGCGCCTACCATACGGAGGCGGTGCCTGGTGAAGATCTTGCTGTATAGGCGTCGTGATGGCGGCTGTCCGAACACCCCCAGAGTCCTGACTTACTGCATAACCTTCGAACACTCAAGTATAAAATATAAAACACGCAAACTCTCACTCGCACACATACGTAGGTTTCACACTCAACAATCACTCGCTTTCATTCGGATAAGATAGCGAGCTCTGCGATTTTTTGCACTAATGTCCATAATTTGTTTGTACACCTATTTATTTCTCCCGCATTTAATGTCGAAGAAACAAAGACATTTAATTCACTGTTCTTGTCGTTCGATTTACACAGTTTTGGTTTTTAACTGTATTAACTTACTACCAATTACAATTGCATACGACACAAAAGCTCACCACGACTAAAAAATGTGAATAAATATTACCACTTGCACATGGGTAAAACCAACATAGAGACCGTACCACGAAACTGAAGAACACTGAACAAACTGACGGCTGAGTAGCGCAGAAGCAACACATTAGATGAGAACTCGAATGCGCATGCGTTACTGCAAACTTGCCGTCATTTGCTGATCGTACGCAGGCGCCGCCCCGTCTCCATGACGACGAATGGTAGCAATGCTTTCCGTCCCTGTCAAAGAGAACCTCCCACCCCTACTGGGATTTAAAAAAAGAAAAAAAACAAACAAACAAAAGCAGGTTTTCGCCCCACGCGAACGATTTTCGACTTCTGATTCCATTTTAAAGCACTGTACGCAAGGACTAATTTCGTCCGATAAGTTTACAAAGACTCCTACTCCTGACACTAAGAAAAGAAAATACTTGAAAGAATTGCAGTCGCAGCAAAGGAGGGAATCGGCATTTCACAAATCTTTGAAAAATATAATGTTCACTTCTCTCTCTCAGACAATCCTTTTTTCTGGTTACTCTGCTCTGGCGCCTGTTTTGTCACATGCTTATTGTGTTCTCAACACTACAAATGTGAAATGTCCGCTGCCATAACTTCAAAAATTAAATTTTCTTCCTGGTTCGAGTACCGTTCAGCAAGTCTGTTCGACCTATCTTCTGTTTTGAATATCTTATAATGTATACCATCTTAGCAATTTGTTATAAGCCTATATGGGGAATGAAAGCACTTCAGTAGCACTAATTTAATTCAGACCTACTTTTGTTTGTATTTAAAATTATCTGATAGGCCTACTTTATCACTATTAGTATAAAAATAGGACAAAGAGGCTCATAAAATAAAAACATTAAACAATTTTAATAGTCTAATAAAATTTAACTAAATTCAATTTTTAAAATTGTTAGGCTACTTAGTGGTGGAATATTCATCTTATTATTAGACATAGCCTATTGTTTATTCGACCACCGTATGCCTATAGGCTATATAGGCCTACCTATGAAGAAACAATACAGTGCCTACTACGTTCCGATAATGTGTATGGTCTGCTTTGGCTTTAGGCCTATCAGCCTTAAATTCATAGTTATTAAAAAAGTTAAACTTTTTTCCTTATAAGAACTTTAACGAAGTTGATCCACTTTCGGAACATCGCGTAAGCTGTTATTTTTATAGTCTATAAACAGGCTAAACAAATCATGACAAATGTAGGCCTACGAACAAACAATAAGCCTATTTAACGTTTTACTTTAGTTAGTATGTAGCCTACTTACCATAACAATCAGAAAGATAATTTAAATTTATGTGAGTTACTTTAATGTGTAAATTTGAAGTTAGGTCTACTTAATTTCCTTTTAAAGGCTAGAAATTATTTCCATTATGTCTATCAATTCCGTCCGAAGGGATTAGTAGACTTTTAATATTAGGTTATGTTACTTTGATTGTTGACTATATTATGTGTGATTTTTTGTTAATCTAGGGTGAAATTTGGCATGTATGCTTAAGTTCGGTTTGCCAGTGCTATACCTTCATTTTCAAGAAGTTTTTTGATCACGTTTTTAGTAAAAAAAAACCCTCAACAAATCAATCGACTTCAAAAATTTTTATAAAATTTTGCCCAAACTTAGGCCTAATTCATAAGGAGGACACAAACAAAATGTACAGGTAATTTGTATGCCATAAAATCGGGTAGGCCTATAGAAGCGATAGAAAAAAGTAAAAAAAAATCAGCCTAATGAAACAAAATACGGTCAACAGATTTTTCTCAAATTTTGATCGTAGAAAAAATATGTGAAAATTCATGGCTTAAGTCCATGTAGAAAATTTAGACTAAAAGAAACACGAAAATTGATCAAAAAAACTGAATAGAAACCCTGACCGCCGTCGGGTTTGTATTGTTTTTTCGACTTAGACTACTCACGACCGCAAATTTTGTTTTACTTCATACTGGTACACTGGCTTATGATTCTTCATGTAGGCCCTATGCTGTGACAAAAATTTGAGCAAAATACGATGAACCGATTATTAGTATAAAAAAATGTACCGATTTTCCTGTTTTTGAATGCAGCTTTTTAACCTGATTTTTTTTATAAAATAGGCTATAGGCCCTACCCTAGGCTAACTAAATGTGAAAAAGTTGTCTAATATTTTTTCAGCATAATAAAATTAGCATTTCTCGATCGACAGTTAGGCTTAAGACTAGTTTATGTTTCGAAGCTGTAATATCTGAGAGGCTATTTCGATAATTTTAAGCTCATATGCTACGCAGTGTTAGGCTCGGCCCCTATTCTTCTACTTTTCATTAGTTGTAGCCTATAGTCTGCAGTCTTACAAGACAAGTTTCTAAAATAACGTCAATTAATTTGGCACTGTGAAACGATGTAAGCCTACACGTATAGGCCTCCCTATTAGGCATAAACCTAATTAAAGTTCATGCTTTTAGTTTTAGGCTAATTATGATAGCTCTATTATTATTTTATCAGGCTTAGCCCACAAGCGAGTCCTCTTCATATTTTAACAACTAACAATTAGTCTATTGGTTATAATCATAGCCTTACGGTCTACACTATAATAATAAATTATAAATAGTGTAATAATAAGTTATTAAATTTATCTGCTTAAAATATTATACCAGAGGATTTAATATCCTATAATATTTAAAGGCTAGATGTTGTAATTTGACCTTTGGGCTGATATTTGGACCTTGTCAACACTTTTTCGGCACTGGATATTATTGAATATCATTAAACATTTAAAAATAAGGGCAAAAAGTAAACATTGTTATATTTACTGCAATCTGAGTGAGGTTTAAAGAACGGAAAGATAAGCAAATTTGCAGCTGCTAGCGTAGCGCGTGGTTTAGCCACTAACTGTTTTATCTCCTCTGTTTTATAGCCTATAGCCTAAATAAGCTAAAAGCATTTTTTTAAGAATGATTTAACCAATAGCCTGGGCTGCAAGACACACAAATTCAAGTAGGTAACTTCAAGTTAGATAACAATGAATGTAGGTAGGCTCTTCATCCTAAAATGTTGCAACAAATTATAATAATTAGGTCTAAATTCAGTAATATTTGTCAACAAATAGTCCAGTGGTAGCCTACAGTAGGCTATATTCAGACAGTCGAATAAACCAAGCCAAAGCAAAATTGTTTTATGAACTGTTAAATAAATAGGGTTTACTTGGGCCTAAACTAAGCATTTAAGTAAAAAATTATAGTGTTTAAAAATATCACTAGTGGGCTACTCTAAAACAGTGCCACTATCAATTTCTTACGTTTTGTTAAATAATTTCTTGAAATTAGTTCAACTTAACCTAGTTAAACGCTATGATAGGTGGCATTGGTTTTCTGAGTAAAACTTTTTAAAAATGCATTCTCGAAAAAGCATAATTACAGGCTAGCTACTTTCTTTGAAACTTGCAGTATCCGTAAAGATCTTCGTTGGATTAAGATAGAAACTACAAGTCTCTTAAAACGTTTTTAAAACAAAGTTCCTTATCGAATAGCCGACAGGCTATTTTTTTACTAAACCTTCAGTCTAGGCTAAGTTTAAATACGCCAAATGGACCATGATTTATGGACAACAAATGATGAATGATTGTACCAACCAAATCACAATAAGCTACATCACGAAATGAAATGAGGTTAGTTAACTTCTTGTTTAAAAATAAAAATAAGTTTACAAAAGTTTAGCCTATTGTATGTAAGGTAATAAAAGTGTAGGGCCTATGCCTATAGCTAATCTACAGTGTGTAAGAAGCCTAGGTCTAAAAGGTGAAACTACGTTACTTTAAACAGTTATTTAGGCTGATTTTAAATAAAAAATACTATCCTATATATTTAGCCATGCGATCCTACTCATTTGCAAATTTCGATTTTTCAAAAAAAATTGTGGAAGGAAAAAACAATACGCCGACAGTTTTTTAGTCTAGCCTATAACAGAAAATTTTACATAGACTATAAAAACGAATAAGTCTTGTATTTTCATAGTTTCCTAATCTAGTTGGCTTAATGTTTTTAACAACACTTTAAATACACTACAAGATTTTTCTAAATTAGGGCCTAATAAATCTCTAAAGCTTTCTCACAGGGCCCACATAACGTATAAAGTTCTTTTAACTAATATCAGTCTAACAATGCGTTGAACTGAAACTACAGGTTTAAACCTACTGCTACCTATTTGTATACCGTTTAAAATAGGGAAATCGACGTAATTTCTCAAAATCGGTACATCTAATTATCGTTCACCTAGATAGACATAGAGCCTATAGGCTTAGGCCTATTAAATGAACAGCTCAGACGCAGTTCAAATTTAGTCTAATGATAATTTTTTGTTATTTTAGACTACTCCATTCCCTATATTACGTAAAGTAGGCTGATCATTTTATATTAGGCCCTACTGAATAATCACAGTGTGTACTCCAATCCGTTATATCTCTAATAATAGGCCCCTACATAATGAATGAGTTAAAAGTTTGTACTTTTAACCTACCACAGAAAAGTACCACAATACTGTTTAAAAATTATCTAGTTAGGCTACATACTAAGGTACTTAAAAGTTTTGAAACCTTAAATGTGTAATTAAATAGCAATTAACACAATTTTGATTATAAAGCACTTAAAAAAATATTTGTTAACCTAACCATTTCAGCCCATAACCTGTCAATATCTTTTGTGCAAAAAAAATCTGAATAGTGGTAGGTTATTTACTAGTTCCTACTCGTTCTTAATCAGTTCTTATAACAGTATCCCCTTGTGATCAAAAGTAATCAAATATCAAACACTCAATTCCCTGTTTAGCCTAATCTAACCACTTCAGCCTAGGGCCTATAACCTAACAATATTTTTTCTAAAAATAATTTTGAATAGTGTTAGGTTATTTACTCGTACTTATCCTTAATCAGTTCTTATAACAATATCCCCTTGTAATCAAAAGTAATCAAATATC
This sequence comes from Callitettix versicolor, assembly GCA_022606455.1. Taxonomy (NCBI): domain Eukaryota; kingdom Metazoa; phylum Arthropoda; class Insecta; order Hemiptera; family Cercopidae; genus Callitettix; species Callitettix versicolor. The sequence goes on from CM040182.1 coordinate 46,992,473, forward strand.
AAACACTCCATTCCGTAATGTTTAATCTAACCACTTTAACCTATAACCTAACAGTATTTTTTCTAAAAATAATTCTCAATAGTTTTAGGTTATTTACTAGTAGGCTACTCGTTCTTAATCATTTCTAATAACAGTAGGGCCTACCCCTTGTAATAAAAAGTAATCAAATCTTGAACACTTCATTCAATATGTTTAACCTATTAAAACCACCTTAACTTTTAACCTATCAATATGTTATGTAAAAATAATTCTGAATAATGATAGGCCTATGTTCTTTACTCGTACTCGTTCTTAATCAGTTCCTATAGGCTAACAGTATCCCCTTGTAATCAATTCTCGAACACTCCGTTCCCTAATAGGTTCCGACACAACGATGTTAAGGACGACAGGATGAGTATATTAGGCTATGTTGCATAAATCTGATTTATGAATATCCAGGATAGATGCATGTAAAACACGTGTTAAGGTACGGGGAGATGTGGGGGGAGGTGGTAAATGGAGCGAGACCAGAGTGTTGACATATTCGTATAGGAAGTCCCAATTTGTGTCATAATTAGCACCTCATTATGTGAAACACATGGGAGGGGAGAGCCACTCGGGCGTAGTCTATTTCAAGCAATGTTAGGTAAAAAACAAAATGTCCGCTGTACTGTAGGCCTAGTACATCTTCTATTTAATATAAAAATAAATAAATGCGTAAATAATAAGCCTATGCTTAAAACACGCATAGCCTAAATAAGCATAAGCAGGGTGTTTTAGGAAGAATCTACTTTCCTTCAGAGGCGTGTATTCTTCTCATTAAAGTAATTAAAAAAGGGCATGTACCTATTCGTCCTACGTTTCGTTAGCTAGTTAGAATTTCCGGATTTTCTGAATGTTATTTCTGCTCCAAAAGTTGAATTAACAAAGGCCAAAATTAATGGGTAAATTTTGATAGTTTTACATGGGAATTAAACGGATCCCAGAATGTAGGCTAAAACACAAATTCGATAGCACAGTTTTTACGTTTGCACTACAATAAATTCATTCAATTGCCAATAAGTTTTACATAGGCCTAAAAATAATTTTTACACATTGTCGTAAGTTAATTCTATTAGTTTTCAATTTTTTCAGAATAAAATTCTCTACATACTTTGTGTTCTATACTTGGTTACTTGGTTACTGTATGTAAACTCCAAGATTCGGCCGGGGGTCTATTGTCTAGTTCGTTAAAAGAACAGTATTAGTTTATTTGTTTTTTTTTAGTAGTAACCTCTATCGTGTCAAAAATTAGTTTCACTGTTTCAATTCGGCTTGTGGTTCTTTGTTTGTTTCTTACGCAGTTTTAACCAAACGCAATAACTAATTATTTGTAATTTGGTACGAAAGTTCCGTGTATAAAGCCCAAGCGACGTATGTGTAAGATTTTTCCTATTCATTTCCGTTTCAAAATGGCGATATCTGATTTAACGTGGACGAGTGAATTTGCTGGCTATTTAATGTAATACCGGTTGAACGGCAAGACCTATCACCGCTTAGTGGAGAAACGGCATAAAATTTCCAATAAAGTTGTTCCAGTAACATTTCCCTAAATATTACGATTACCTTTAAAATTAGCAGGGAAAAGCGGCTACCAGGCAATTAATTAAGAACATAGCCTACTAAGAGGTCTACTATTCTTTGAACTACTAGTAGGCCTATGTATTAGTTTCTATTTCTCAAACATTCTAAACCTGCATAACTAATTTTGGTTGTTCTAATCCTAACCTGCATGAAGAATCATATTCAGGTCAGTGTTGGCTACCAAATTTGTATTCTAATAAATGCAAGCCTACAGTAGGTAAAGTTTTAAACAAGAAATAGGGAGAAACGAAAATGAACCCAGCCAGCTGCCAAACAGCGTACAATTAGTTTGTTTTCGCTTTTTATTGTATAGGCTATTACTTTTTGAAGTGAAAACTTTTATGATCGCGGTTGACAAAACATGGGTATAAATATTTGCTTTTGCGTCACGTTTGATTCCGTGATTCATACTTCACATGATATAGCCTATATATATACACACTTTAAGTGACTGCTTTTAAATAGCTCATTTCACACAATAACTGTTTATTCAATCTCATTTTAATTGAGGTTATGTTTATTGTTCTTGTTAATTTTAAAAATGTGTATTTCTAAATTTGTTTAGTTGCATTATTTAACGAATATTACCTATAACAATTTTCACTTCTGTCGGCACTATCCTAAATGCCAGACGTAGCCTAATTTTTGTTTTATTAAAAATTGTATTCGTTGATTTTAGTTGTGATTTTTAAATAAGTCTATGATTCAAATTTAAGTAAATTTACTGAAGCCGGTTTTAACAATTGAGAATGTTTTTGCCGGCTATATTGGTTTTTGCCATCATTGTCACGTTTGACTTTTTTAAGTTTCAACCCATAGTGTTTAAAATTATAGCGAATAATTACGTATCCTACTTGGGTATAAAATATATTTTATAACATAGGCCACACGTAGTCTGCATAGCCTACATACAATAAATTTTGCATATGTAGGATTTTGACCTTAGTAAATATTCCAAATTATAAAAAAGACTGTAGACCTATAGCCTAGCCTAAGTAAATTAAAACTTCATGTGCTACTTTACTCAATTTGTAGCTCATAAATAAATAAATGACGGACCTACACAGGCCTAATTTTCCTTACATTTAGTTATTTCCCTAAAACATCTGGTTCGGCTAAATCGAAAATAAAAACGAAAAACTGCCCACATTTCTCAAAATCATTTAGATGTGTCAGATTTTGCTCAAATTTTCATAATTCGATTCTATATAGGAATACGCTTAATTAAAATGTGAAATAAATAGAAATTTATAATTCGAGAGTGGTTTAAATATTAAAATCACGACAGAGTTCAGGGTTTATTTTTGTTTTTCAATTTAGGCTCTAGGCCCTACTCACAAATAATAGCCTAAATACAAAAAGGAAATTCCTTTGCCACAAAATACTAATGGTAAAGTAATTTGACTAGTTAAATATTTATTTTGTTCATATCAAACTAATTTCTTTTCATTTTGTGATAGGCCTAAAAGAGTTTCCTTTTTGTATGTGTAGGCCCTATATCAGTACGCCTAATTGCTCTTTGCATATTTATATCACAAACCATGAGCTTAGTTTACGTTTATTTTGAGTTAGGTACACTGACTCTAGTAGGCCTAATATAGCCCTACCTGCATATCCTACCAAAATTTGAGAAATTAATTTGATGAACCTTTTTATATTAATTTAGACTGATTTTTTGCCTATGCAAAATTGTTAAATCCGAATTTAATAATAGGACCTATACGATTTTTTACCCCTTTGATCAAAAAAGAGGTTTAAATGTTGTTTTAATTTAAAAATTTTAAGAAATATAGGCAAAACATAACTACAACAGAGTACAAAACAAATTTTATTGAATCGGCCAATTGACAGTCTTCAGCGAAGTGAGAGAGATTGACAAGACACACATGTAAACACAGCTTTTTTCATGGACCTCGGGCTACGGGTAGATCGATGGATAGATTTAATTAAAACTGCTGCACCAGTGTAGTAACGATATCTATCGGACGTTACATGTACCAAACGACCCACAGCGCTTGGCACAGATTGTAGGACAAATGTGTCGCCTCAAACTGTGCCATACACTACTGTCATTCAAAGTAAAATCGTGGTCTGAATATTTCTTCCGTACATTTGTATGAAACAATATTCCATCATATTCTACAATTCATTATGTTTCAAACAATTAGGAACACTGTCTCTTGTTTGCGGTGGGAGTGCAAAAACAATTTATGTTACGAATATTGAGCATGCTCAGTACAGCGGAATTTGTTGGGTTTGCTTGAAAATCGTAAGGAAAAGTTAAACCTAACCTGTAAAATTGTAATAGCTTTGATTTTAAAATTACTTTAATTTAAGAAATAAAAATTAGCCTACGATTTAGGCTATTCTATTTCTTTTTTATTATTTGTTTCTACAGTAGCAAAAATCTCAACAATTTTTAAATAGGCTAATATTTTTCGACTTTTTCTTAAGTTTATGCAGGTTGACAATACATTAGGCTATTTAAACTTTTCTGCTCAAACATTTATGTGAACAAATGTGATAAAATAACACCGATACACAACTACCTGATGGAAGCGATAATCAAGCGAACAAATCAATAATTTTTATCTTAAGACTATTTTGAAAATCTGATTTCACCATCATAATGAGTACAAAAATCTGCATAAGTAAGAATATTAAATTTTTAAATTATATTGAAAATAAGGAAATCAGAACTGGTCACAGACAAATAAATTTTCGTATTTCTAAATGTATTAACAAAACTAATTTATGCAGATTTTAACGTTGAATGCGGTGGTAAAATCATATTTTCAAAAAAGTTAGAAAGTTATGATGTTTTAAAGATTATAGGACAACAATCTTGAATGACCCTAATTTTCAAACCGTTGAATGAATTTTGCTGGGTAAGGAACTTGTTGAAGCTGCTAGAAAAACCGAATTTTTTACCATATTTGAATCGTAGCCTATTTCTCATAATTGCAGTAGGCCTACTAAAGTGCTAACAGGCAGCTACATTAACATTTTTTACAAACTTTTCAGAAAGTAAAGATCTACGAGGTGTGTTCAGAAAGTAACGAGAATTTCAATTTTTTGAACAAAATATTTATTTATTCTTCTACAATGATGTCGCTTACAAAATAGTCCCCATTGGAGATTATGCACTTGTGCCAGCGCTTCTTCCAATCCTCGAAACACTTCTCAAACTCGATCTTTGAGATAGCTTTTAATTCTTTCAGCGATGCGTTTTTAATGTCATCTACAGCTTAAAACGACGGCCCTTTAAGGTTCTCTTTATTTTTGGAAAAAGTCACACGGAGCCATGTCTGGCGATTATGGAGGCTGGGGCATCGTTACAGTACTGTTTTTGGCAAACAAATTCACGAACAAGCAATGAAAGTGAGCTGGTGCATTATCGTGGAGCAAAAACCATTAATTGCGTCCAGGGCGTTCGTCATCTTCAACGTCTTCATGGCCTTCTTGGAAACGCTTATACCACTCGTAAACTCTTGTTTTACTCTTAGCAGACTCACCATAGGCCTTTGTTAACATTTCACACACTTTGTTACACTTTATTCCATTTTTTACGCAAAATTTGATACAAATTCTTTGATCCATTTCTTTTAACAAACGAAAATCGCCGACCTCATAAAAACACGTCTAACTTAGTAGCTGTCACAGACAAATTCAACAATGAAAACAGCTGAAAGTTTTATCATACTACAAGGGCATGTATACCAACATAATAAAAAAAGTTTTTGACAATCGGACTCTCGAAGCTCGCGAAATTTAAAAATTCTTGTTACTTTCTGAACACACCTCGTATGTATAGGTTGATATCGGCACTCATTTAGTCACCAAAATAGAATCAAGTTTTTCGTAATAAATTTGTAGCTAAATATTATCAAACCATCGGAATGTTCTCTAGAAATCAGTATTGGTATAACCTACACTTAGTATAATTCATATAGTCGCGGATCTGGGTCCTATCAATGGCTTCTCCATAGCTTATATTCCAATGGAGATAAGCTAAAAATAAATTAATAAACAACAATGTCAAACCACACAATTACAACACAAACAGACATCTGTTTTACTGTGCTACAGTTTGTATGAATAAGGCCTAATTGGACATAAACTGTTAATTGTGAACTTCAGGTGTAAATCCATCTTAATATCATATGTTACATCATATATGGAACTCAAATAACCTATAGGTTCTAACCTTTTTATGGATCTAATTAATCAACAGCTTACTTTCACACTATCCTTACACTTTGTTTATAATCTGTGTTCAGGATATGACTTTCGTTACGAGAATTCCATTGCAAAATAAAGTTGTTACAAAGGTAAGATCAAGAATGAGCTCTGATTTAAAAAAAATAGACAATTTAGGCAATTATAGGTACCATTTACCCTCTTAACTTTTAGATAATTTATAAACTACAGTCAATAGGGCCTACATGTTGGCTTCACGGATGGAAAAATGTGGTATTAAAAAAAATCTATGTCTTTGTATCCGTTAGACACAATTATTTTGAGAAAAATACATTGTTCCGACGTTTCGCCAATATCGTAGGCTATCTGGCATCTTCAAGCTAGTACTCGCTTATAGTTTGAAGTCAAACTTTGGACAGACTTCGAAGATGCCAGTACACTGTAGGCTATGTATGTACGTATGTATGTATGTATGTAAACAATTAGTACTGGTATCTTACTTAATGTATCTTACTTAGTACAGGTAAGTACGTAAGTACGTATGTATGTATGTACATATGTGTATGTACGTATGTATGTATATAAATATGTGTATATAGGCTACGTATGTATGTATGTATGTACGTATGTACGTACGTATGTATGTATGTATGTAAACAATTAGTACAGGTATCTTACTTAATGTATATTACTTAGTAAGTAACAGGTAAGTACGTATGTATGTAGGTACATATGTGTATGTACGTATGTATGTACATATGTGTATGTACGTATGTATGTATGTACATATGTGTATGTACGTAAGTATGTACGTATGTATGTATGTACATATGTGTATGTACGTATGTATGTATGTATGTATGTAAACAATTAGTACAGGTATCTTACTTAATGTATATTACTTAGTACAGGTAAGTACGTAAGTACGTATGTATGTATGTACATATGTGTATGTACGTATGTGTATGTACGTATGTATGTATGTACATATGTGTATGTACGTATGTATGTATGTATGTATGTATGTGTATGTACGTATGTATGTATTTCTTGTATGTACGTACGTATGTATGTATAAATGTATGTACGTACGTATGTAAACAATTAGTACAGGTATCTTACTTAAAGTATATTACTTAGTAAGTATCAGGTAAGTACGTATGTATGTATATACATATGTGTATGTACGTATGTAAGTATGTTCATATGTGTGTGTACGTATGTATGTATGTACATATGTGTATGTACGTATGTATGTACGTATATATGTATGTACATATGTGTATGTACGTATGTATGTATGTATGTATGTATGTAAACAATTAGTACAGGTATCTTACTTAATGTATATTACTTAGTACAGGTAAGTACGTAAGTACGTATGTATGTATGTACATATGTGTATGTACGTATGTATGTATGTATGTAAACAATTAGTACAGGTATCTTACTTAATGTATATTACTTAGTACAGGTAAGTACGTAAGTACGTATGTATGTATGTACATATGTGTATGTACGTATGTGTATGTACGTATGTATGTATGTATGTAAACAATTAGTACAGGTATCTTACTTACTGTATATTACTTAGTACAGGTAAGTACGTAAGTACGTATGTATGTATGTACATATGTGTATGTACGTATGTATGTATGTATATATGTGTATGTACGTATGTATGTATGTACATATGTGTATGTACGTATGTATGTATGTATGTAAACAATTAGTACAGGTATTTTACTTAATGTATATTACTTAGTACAGGTAAGAACGTAAGTACGTATGTATGTATGTACATATGTGTATGTACGTATGTGTATGTACGTATGTATGTATGTACATATGTGTATGTACGTATGTATGTATGTATGTAAACAATTAGTACAGGTATTTTACTTAATGTATATTACTTAGTACAGGTAAGTACGTAAGTACGTATGTATGTATGTACATATGTGTATGTACGTATGTGTATGTACGTATGTATGTATGTACATATGTGTATGTACGTATGTATGTATGTATGTATGTATGTATGTATGTATGAATGTATATGTACGTATGTATGTATTTCTTGTATGTACGTACGTATGTATGTATAAATGTATGTACGTACGTATGTAAACAATTAGTACAGGTATCTTACTTAATGTATATTACTTAGTAAGTATCAGGTAAGTACGTATGTATGTATATACATATGTGTATGTACGTATGTAAGTATGTTCATATGTGTGTGTACGTATGTATGTATGTACATATGTGTATGTACGTATGTATGTACGTATGTATGTATGTACATATGTGTATGTACGTATGTATGTAGGTATGTATGTATGTATGTAAACAATTAGTACAGGTATCTTACTTAATGTATATTACTTAGTAAGTATCAGGTAAGTACGTATGTATGTATATACATATGTGTATGTACGTATGTAAGTATGTTCATATGTGTGTGTACGTATGTATGTATGTACGTATGTACGTATGTACGTATGTACGTATGTACGTATGTACGTATGTACGTATGTACGTATGTACGTATGTACGTATGTACGTATGTACGTATGTACGTATGTACGTATGTACGTACGTGCGTACGTACGTACGTACGCACGTACGTACGTACGTACGTACGTATGTATGTACGTATGTACGTAATGTACGTATGTACGTATGTACGCATGCATGTACGTACGTACGTATGCACGTATATATGTACTACGCATATGTACGTATGTACGTATGTACGCATGTACGCATGTACGTATGTACGCATGTACGTATGTACGTATGCACGTATGTACGTATGTACGTATGTACGTATGTACGTATGTACGTATGTACGCATGTACGTATGTACGCATATGTACGCATGTACGCATGTACGTAATATATATATACGCATGTACGTATGTACGTATGTACGTATGTACGTATGTAATGTATGTACGTATGTACGTATGTACGTATGTACGTATGTACGTATGTACGTATGTACGTATGTATGTATGTATGTATGTATGTATGTATGTATGTATGTATGTATGTATGTATGTATGTATGTATGTATGTATGTATGTATGTATGTATGTATGAATGCATGCATGCATGCATGCATGCATGCATGTATGTATGTATGTATGTATGTATGTATGTATGTATGTATGTATGTATGTAAGTACGTGTGTATATATGTACGTATGTACGTATGTACGTATGTACGTATGTACGTATGTACGTACGTACGTTTGTACATATGTACGTATGTACGTACGTATGTACGTATGTACGTATGTACGTATGTACGTACGTACGTACGTATGCATGTATGCATGTTTGTATGCATGTTTGTATGCATGCATGTACGTATGCATGTACGTATGTATGTACGCACGTATGTACGTACGTATGTACGCACGCATGTACGCATGTATGCATGTACATATGTACGTATGTACGTATGTACGTATGTAAGTATGTACGTATGTACGTATGTACACATGTACGCATGTACGCATGTACGCATGTACGTATGTACGTATGTATGTATGTATGTATGTATGTATGTATGTTTTTTTGCTATGCCAAAAAAGGTGGAAAAAATCTTTTATAGACTACTTGGGGTAGGGTACGCACTACTCCAGAGTGTGGGACTCAAATTGAGTTCAAACTCAAGTGAAGATATATTGTTACCCACTAAAAAAACCACCAAAAGCATTCCTCTTCTGTAAGCCTCCCCACGGAACCGCCGCCAGTCATTACTTCATGGGAAGGTGGACTGGCTGAACGCCTACTCTTCTACAGCGTTGGCTCTCCTTTCTCGATCCTCAGCCCTCAACTTCTTCATGACCACTGCAGCGAATCCCGCAATGGCCCTCCAGTTGGCCTCTGATGCCATCATAGTCGCAACCAGACTATCCGGTGCGATGCTGCCTCGCAGATATGTCTGCAGCCTCATCCTTTCCTTGTCGAATTTCCGACACCGAAAAACACATGCTCCGCATCTTCCTCCACTACTGGAAGACAGAGGGGACAAGCCTTGTCCGTTTCCAGCCCGAAACGGAACAAGTAAGCTCGGAAGCAACCGTGCCCAGTGAGAATCTGTATGAGATAGAAATCCAGGTGGATTTCTATCTCATACAGATTCTCACTGGGCACGGTTGCTTCCGAGCTTACATAATTCCTGTTGCACCAATCCTGGATGTTACGTATGAGTTGGTATGTCCATCGTTCATTTGTTGATTCGTCCCACTGCCACTGCCATGTCTCCAGGGTCGGATTTCGCTCCTCTGTAATTGTCAATGTATGACTATACCGCGGCTCAGCATTTCGCTTACGCCAGTACAGCCTCGTTCTTTCATCAGCCATCAGCTCCATTGGCGGTTCGCCCGCCACTACGCATGCAGCGTCATAAGAAACTGTTCGGTAACCACTCACGACACTCAGCAACGCACGGCATAGCTCGCAACTATCATAGCCTGGCTCCAAATTGGCGCTCCGTAAAGGAGCACCGAGCTCACTACCCCAGCCAGGAGCCGGCGGCGTGCCTGTCTTGGACCTCCCAGATTCGGCATGAGCCTGCAAAGGGCTCCTGCCGCGTTTGCCGCCTTTTCACTAACTGCCTTGAGATGTTCCCTGAAGCAGAATCTCGCGTCAACCCACACGCCAAGGTTTGAAGGGCTGGGACGGAACTTATCTGCATATCTCCAACTGTAAGAGTTTCTGTTTCCCTCTTTTTCCTGCTGGTCACAAGCACGACCTCCGTCTTCTGATCGACGAGATGTAGACCCACTGGTGTCAACCATCTCCGGATTGACTTCACTGCCTCATTGGCCCGAACCTCAACTTCTTCCAAAAACTTCCCATCAATAACCACAGCAAGGTCATCGGCGAATTCAAAGACTTTTACGCCTAATGGTACGCCGACCCGTAAGACCCCATCATACATGATGTTCCAAAGGAAGGGTTCAAGCACAGAGCCTTGTGGTACTCCTCCTGTTACTCTGTGCCTCTTTTCTCCTTCTTCAGTGTCATAGATGAGAGTTATATTTTCAAAGTAACTCCCTACCACCTTCTGGAGATACACTGGAACTCCTATGCTATTTAGGATCTGCAGTACATTACTCCATCGCGCTGAGTTGAATGCATTTTTAACGTCCAGTGTGACAAAGGCGCAATATTTTTTAGCACCTCTTCTCCACCATTTGCCTTCAGTAGCTTCCCTCGCTTTAGTAATGACACCGTTAATACCATCAATGGTAGATTTGCCCCTCCGAAATCCACATTCATCTTCCAAAAGCCCATATGCGCCTTCAGCGAATGGTTCAAGTCGTCCATAGACAATCCTCTCCAGAATCTTCCCCGCTGTATCAAGTAGACATATCGGTCGATATGATGATGGTGCTTCAAGAAGCTTTTTCATCTTTGGTATCAGAACCAACCTCTGCTCCTTCCATCTGGTGGGAAAAGTTCCTTCCCGTAAGCAGCCATCCAGTACTTTAATAAAAACATCAGGAATGGTTTCAAGAGCAACTTTAAGAGCTGCATTTGGTATGCCATCCGGGTCAGGTGCTTTGGCATCTCCGATCCTCCTGCATGCCTGATGCAGCTCATGTACCGTGATGGGTGGAATCACTTCCCCCGCCGGCACTACAATCTCTGGTCTTATGGGCTCGTCCAAGTGTGGAAAGAGTGTCGACACTACTATGCGTAGGAAGAAAGGGCACGTTGGTTGCTGTTGTTGCAATTGCGCTAACCGTCCCATTACTACCTTATATGGCCTTCCCCATGGGTTCCTGTTTACCTCTTCACGTAAGTCTGCCCAACATCGGCACTTGCTCCGTTTTCTAGCCTTACGGAGCGCTAATTTAGCCGCACGGTAATTTTGTTCTGCCACATCAGGATCGCGATTCCTCCGACGTGCTCTCTGGAATTTCCTTCTGGCTTGATGGCACTGAGATCGAAGGCTTGAAATACCTTCGGTCCACCAAAAAACAGGTTTATGATGTTATCTTCTGGAGGTTCTTGTCATTGAAGCATCGCACGCACCTTCCACTCTTTCCATCAAAGAGTTAGCCATTTGTTCCGGAGTTCCCTCCAAAAGTAGACCACTCTCAAGCATTATGGCAAGCGCTTCCGGGTCGAGAGACCTAGGATTCCATTTACATCGCGGTTTTGGTTGGGAGGTCCAAGAGTTCCCTTTTTCCAATTTCGTAAAAAATAGCGTTGTGGTCGCTATCGGTGAAATGTCTGCTTACTGTCCACTTGTGTATGCCAGCAATCAGGTCCTCGCTGGCAAAGGTCACATCGATCCATGAAGTGAAGCCCGCTCTTTCAAATGTAGGTGCACAACAGTTGACCATACATTAAAATCTCCACTTATAATGACAGGACGAAGCCCACCTGCCACAGACGACAGTCTCGTAAGAAGCATTACAAACTCCTCTCTATATCAAGGCTTGGAGGTGCATACACACTAAATATGTACACTCCCCGGACTTTGGCCCAACAGAAGAAATCGGCGAAGCCAACAGACTGGATGTGCAAGCCTCCACACACCCAGATGGCCGCCCTGTTAGTACTGTCCGATGTCCATGACGGCAGATGCATTGGGTTCGAGTACTGTTCACATAATACTGCTGTGTCTATCTTCCTCTCGGCAACCGTCTCGCAGAGAAGATCTTGCGCAGACTGACAGTGGTTAAGATTCAGTTGGAACACTTTCATTTTCCAATTAACTGAAGGGCCTTCTGATACAATGGGCACCTGTAGCTGTTGGCCGCATGATCACTTTTCCCACGCCCATGGCACAATTTGCAATGTGGTGGGTTTGGACAACCTTCAGCCTTATGTCCCTGTCTCCCACAATTGAAGCACTTAGCCAAACGGTCAGGCTCGGAACACTTGCTGGCATTGTGTCCAAGTGACCAGCACTTAAAACATAGACGGAGAATTAATTTCTCTCGAACACGACAGCTGACCCATCCTATTCGAACACGCCTTATGCTTAGAGCCTTCCTTGCAATCTCGAGGGGCAGTGAAACTACTGCTGTTTGCGTCCATCCGTATACCTTCCGAATAGACCTCACCCGTACTTCGAAGTCCTTTCCCAGCTTGCCCAGCTGAGTTTGCAGGGCTTTTTTCACTTCCTCAACCGTTGCCAGTTCGTCGAAGTCGTTGAGGTAACATTTTTTCTTACACGTTTCTTACAACACGGTTTTACAGCATTTAAAATTTAGAAATTTCTTTGAAAAACGAAAATGAGAAAAGAATTAATTTTATATTTTTAATGTTTTTTTAAAGGATAGGCTATTCTAATTTACGGCGATTCTTTTTACACTTTGCATACAAATCGATTTCGGCAACCTAATACATTAGAAAAGTTCTTTTCTTAAAAAAATCCGTTCAACAGTTTCAAAATGGCGGTCATTTAATTTTTTATCGTAACTTTTCATGTTGACTTATTTTCGGCGTTAAAATCTGTTCTAATTTATAACTTCAAAGAAATTTTTGAATTCTAATATTCTATACGCTTATTTAATAAAAATATATCGGTAAAATACTACTTTCAAAAAAAAAAATTAAAATATTTGTTGAAACTTGCTTAGTTTACAGGCACAAATTAAGCTCGGAAAGATGACAAGATCGTAGAAGCTTAGGGTTGTGTGCGTTGTATTTAGTTGGCACTAATTATTTTTCCTTTCGAAGAATCATTTTTAATTACTTACTGGTTTCTTGGACTGACATTGATGGACTCTGTGTTCCGGGACATCTAACGCTGGGTTTCCTGTGCCTAGGCTTCGCGCATAACTCATATGTAACTGTCCGACCTGTCTCAGTCTCTGAGTGTACCGACAAGTGTTTTTGCTTTCCTGGCATATTGAATTTTTAAACAAGCGTCCTAGCCTAGCCTTGAGAGCGTCAGAGTAGCGCATATAAATAACGACTGTAGGCAGCTGTCTGGCTGACGTGATGGGAGCAACTTTCCATCATTTTTTTTATTAGACCTTTCGTAGGCAAAGCAATGACCATTACAAATTCGCACGTGTGTTCTTTTGTCTTCCTGCGTGTTTCTTCCTCGTAAATGATTTTTTTTTAAGGCGAAAAGCATATTGAGGATATTATCGCCTCCCTGAATGCAAGTCTAAGTGTAAAGTGTTAAAGTCGTAAGTGTAGTGTTGTAAGTGTAAGTGTGTTAGACTCGGGTACCGCGACGGACGTCTAAATCCTCTCAATAAGTGTAGGTAGTCTGCACCCCCCTACGGGGCCGTAAATGATTGACCGATCGCTGTAACAGTTGGCGATAATGGTCTTCGTATCGACTCGAACCCAAAAAATATAGCGGATGACGACAAATTATATTTATGGGTAAATAAAGAGGAAAATCTTAAACATTTTTTTTCTATTTGACCTAGCTAAGCGAGGTCTGTTTCAACTCGACCGTTCGGCATTTGGCTGTGTGTTTGTTAAGCAGTTTTAGCCAAACGCATTAACCGATTGTTTTGAAATTTGGTATGAAGGGACCTTGTATAAAGCCCTAAAGGTATAGCCCTATGTGTAAGACTTTTCCCATTCATTTATGTTTCAAGATGAAACATAAATTGTAAGCCTCTGCTTTACAATAAAGAATATAGGCAGTTTTAGCCAAACGCATTAAACGATTGTTTTAAAGTTAGGTACGAAGATATCTTGTATAAAGCCCGAAAGGTATAGAAAGGTATAGCCCTATGTGTAAGACTTTTCCCATTCATTTATGTTTCAAGATGACAGCCTCTGCTTTACAATAAAGAATGTAGGCAGTTTTAGCCAAAGGCATTAATCGATTGTTTTAAAGTTAGGTATGAAGGGACCTTGTATAAAGCCCGAAAGGTATAGCCCTATGTGTAAGACTTTCCACATTCATTTATGTTTCAAGATAACTGCCTCTGCTTTACAATAAAGAATGTAGGCAGTTTTAGCCAAAGGCATTAATCGATTGTTTTAAAGTTAGGTATGAAGGGACCTTGTATAAAGCCCGAAAGGTATAGCCCTATGTGTAAGACTTTCCCCATTCATTTATGTTTCAAGATAACTGCCTCTGCTTTACAATAAAGAATGTAGGCAGTTTTAGCCAAACGCATTAATCGATTGTTTTAAAGTTAGGTACGAAGATATCTTGTATAAAGCCCAAATTATGTATATGTAGGCCTACAACACTTTTTCCTATTTACTTCCGATTCAAGATGGTGGCATCTATTTTAACAATGACGAGTGTACGCAATTTTAATTCAAACGCATTGGCCGATTGTCTTGAAATTTGGTACAAACTGTACACAACCCA
>CM040182.1:47012605-47135105 GCA_022606455.1 Callitettix versicolor
CTCCATCCACCGAGCATTTATCTATTGTTAATACGGATATCATAAAATACGAAGTACAACAAAAATATCAAAATAAAGTTAGAGGTTATCTAGCCTTTTCAATTGACTAGAAGAAAGTTAACTACTAAAATTGCGTTGCTATCACAATAAACAGGGACAAACACTTCAAAGAGCAGGATTGTATTTGCCAAATGCCGTCTTTTCTCACGGACAATTGTATGTAACCTTTTTAAGGGTAACTAAATCAACTAACAATTTGTATCCATTAAATAATTTATTTTTTTTTATTTTAAGGCGAAAAGCACATTGAGGCTATTATCGCCTCCCTAAATGTAAGTGTGAGTGTAAAGTGTAAAAGTCGTAAGTGTAGTATTGTAAATGTAAGTGTGTTAGACTCGGGTACCGCGAGGGACGTCTAAATCCTCTCAATAGGTGTAGCTAGTCTGCACCCCCTGCGGGGCGTATCCATTTAAGAAAAATGAAATACAAAAAGTGCAAGAAAATTACATTCTTACATCAAATATCGTTTACAACGAGGTATTGTAATGCCCTGTAAAAAATGCTATTAAAAAAACAATTATCTGTATTGAAATGTATATATTACGATGACTCATAAATTTGTGATTATTAATTCAAACCGATCACTTTTCGATTTATTTTTTTAAAAATATTTCCCTTCCTTCCAAATACCGCTCTCACCCCAACGACTACACTTTTTTAAAAGGCTGTGTTTACTTAAAATTTTCGTAGTGCGAAATTTCGCACGGCCCCCTGGTTAAAAATAAGAAGTTTCTCCTAAATACCTTGACTAACAAAATTCGACATGTTTTGTATGGAATGTACATTTGAAATTAAAAATACTTAACATAAAAAATTAAGGAAATTTTCCAGATGCGCCCCTAAGGGTTATTCTAGTACGTTTATATGCAATGCTATGATGAATAAATAAATAAAAAAACATTCTATTGGTTTATTGTCTGTAGTACATGGGTTGGCTATTGCAAAAAATATTCCCTTCAAGTAGTTGTTGTTGTTTCCTAGACGTGATAGATAAAATTAAAAAAAAAAAACTTAGGCAGTGCGTGACTGGCCGACAGAAGTGACTACTTCTTTTGGCATGTTTCGTCTGCATTAGCTCAAGTGTGCACAATAGTCGGACGTTAAAAAAAAAAAAAATCTTTTAGCATGCCTGACTGTACACTTTTTCACTACTATGATTTATTTATGTTTACAAAAATTTAAATGCATGCAGGAAAGTTCAACTCTTGAAAATTATTTTCATATTAAATTTCGCGTATCTGCAGGTACACGACTTAAAAATTAACTAAAACTGTCACATACTATGAATTTGAGTATCTTAGGCTATGTAAGGGACTTTAATAATTAATCAGTTTATAACCCTACTTATGACAGTTATACTGTCTAAGTATAATAATAAATATAATATTTGTGATTCTGGCATTCAAAAATTGGTGTAGGTCGTATATATTAAATAATTTAACTCCTACAAAAATTTTAGGAAAATACACATTTTAAAAATTAACAAGAACAATAAACATAACATCAATTGAAATGATATTGAAGCTATTGTGCGAAATCAGCTGTTTAGAAGTAGTTACTGTCAGTCTAGTTATACGCATTACGGATTCAAGCGTGACTCGAAGGCAATTGTTTATACCCATGTTTTTTCAACCGCGACCATACAAGTTTTCACTTCAGAAATACATTTTATTAATCACTAAACAAAAATTAGAGCGTTCCGTGATGGTAGAGCGTTCCGTGACAGCAAACTGAACTTTTTCCCCGTGCAAAACATACACCCATACCCCGCAATAAGAATTAGTACTTCAAAAAACAATATTACTTCACATAGGCTATTAATGATCTTTATATCTTAACATTTTATGAAAAATCAAATTTCATTACACGTAATAAGTGTTAAAACTCTCGACTGTGTTAAAGCGATTTCTCTGTTTCAACTCGACTGTTCGGCATTTGGTTGTGTGTTTATTTGTTACGCAGTTTTGGCCAAACGCATTGACCGATTTTTAATTTTTAATTGACCTTGCATAAAGTCCGAATGACGTATGTGCAAGATTTTTTCCATTTACTTCTGTTAGAAGATGGTGACTTCTGATATACAAGAACGAGTGTACGCATTGACCTATTGTTTTGAAGTTTGGATCAGAGGTATCTTGCATAAGCCCGTACGACGTATTGTAAGATTTTTTCCTATTCACTTCCGTTTCGAGATGGCGGCTACTGATTTTCAAAGAGGAGCTAGCAGTTTTGGCCAAACGAATTAATCGATTATTTGAAATTTGGTATCAAAATATTTTTTATAAAACCCAAAGTACGGTATGTGTAACATTTTTTTCTATTTACTTCCTTTTTTTCAAGATGGCAGCCCCTGATGTAATGATTTCGAGTGTACGCAGTTTTGGCCAAACACATTTGAAATTTTTGATACGAAAGAAATTAGGCACCTTGCGTAATACCCGAAAGATGTACGTGTAAGACTTCTTCCCATTCATTTCCATTTCAAGATTTAATGCTCTGATTTAACGTTAAGAATATAGCTGCTGGTTATTTCCCGTAATACTGGTTGAACGGTAAGACTTATCATAATTTTGACGGCGTCCTAAAGAAAGAGCATAAAATTTCCAATAAAGTTGGTCCAGAAACATTTTTCATAAATATTACGGTTACCGGTTAAATTGGCGAAACAGTTACTAGCGCTGTCGTGGATTGTTCTCTGTACTAATTAGGCCTAAGAATATACTACGAGGTCTGCTGCTCTTTGCTACTAGTAAACTATACTTTCAAATTACACTGAAAATACGATAATGGGTCGTGAACATTAATGTCACGAAAGTCAGGTTTACTTTCATATTACAATGGAATTTGAAAATTGGAAATAGTTTTACTTTATGTACTATTTAGATAGTAGGCAGTAATATTGTTTAAATAGTAGGTATTATTTATCTACTACTGTAATATGTAGATTTCAATGCTTCTTACGATGACTAAAACAGTTTTCCAAAAAAGTGTAAGACAGGTATAAAAGTAATGATTTTGTCTTACGTTTTGACATGGGCGTCATTTTGAATTGGAAATTCACTAGAAAAGCGTAACCATTACACAAATATCTTAGTCTACATTTAATTAATTCATAAAAATTCGGTTCTACTGTCTACGAAAAATAAAAATTCGGCGTACGTAATTTATCAAAACTGGTTCTTTAAATTTTTGTCTTTGGACCTTATAGGCTATATGAGTAGTTTCGAGAAAAAACTTTTACCAATAGTAAAATCGTTAAAGGCCTACTTTCAGGGGAAAAAAACTTTAGAAAGTAGTAACATAGCCTAGGCCTATATGAATTACATAGAAATCCGGTGTGCTTACGTCGACACAATTGTTTCGGGAAGAAACTTGTTCCGATATTTCGCCGAAATCATATCTAGCACCTTTTCGTATCTAGCGGTGGTTCGTTTCAAGTCTGAAGTCTAACTGGCACCTTTCTGGTGGTTCGCTTCAAGTCTGAAGTCTAACTAGCACCTTTTTGGTGGTTCGCTTCGAGTCTGAAGTCTAATTAGCACCTTTTTGGTGGTTCATTTCAGGTTTGAAGTTTAACTGGCACCTTTCTGGTGGTTCGCTTCAAGTCTGAAGTCTAACTAGCACCTTTTTGGTGGTTCGCTTCAAGTCTGAAGTCTAACTAGCACCTTTTTGGTGGTTCATTTCAGGTTTGAAGTTTAACTGGCACCTTTCTGGTGGTTCGCTTCAAGCCTGAAGTCTAACTAGCACCTTTTTGGTGGTTCGCTTCAAGTCTGAAGTCTAACTAGCACCTTTTTGGTGGTTCGCTTTAAGTCTGAAGTCTAACTAGCATCTTTTTGGTGGTTCGCTTCAAGTCTGAAGTCTAATTAGCACCTTTTTGGTGGTTCATTTCAGGTTTGAAGTTTAACTGGCACCTTTCTGGTGGTTCGCTTCAAGTCTGAAGTTTAACTAGCACCTTTTTGGTGGTTCGCTTCAAGTCTGAAGTCTAACTGGCACCTTTTTGGTGGTTCGCTTCAAGTCTGAAGTCTAACTAGCACCTTTTTGGTGGTTCATTTCAGGTTTGAAGTTTAACTGGCACCTTTCTGGTGGTTCGCTTCAAGTCTGAAGTCTAACTAGCACCTTTTTGGTGGTTCGCTTCAAGTCTGAAGTCTAACTAGCACCTTTTTGGTGGTTCGCTTCAAGTCTGAAGTCTAACTAGCACCTTTTTGGTGGTTCATTTCAGGTTTGAAGTTTAACTGGCACCTTTCTGGTGGTTCGCTTCAAGTCTGAAGTCTAACTGGCGCGCGCGCGCGCACACACACACACACACACACACACACACACACACACACACACACACACATATATATATATATATATATATATATATATATATGTATGTATGTATATTGGTAGTTGAATGAATATACACAATACGAGATCTATTCTGCCCTCATTCCCTGTATTCCTTAAACTATAAGTTGCAGTACCTTTTTCCGGAATCGTATTTACCGATACTGAGGCCTCGGGCGAATAGAAAAATGAAGCCCTTGCTATACTATCTCTGATCGAAGATAATAGGGGTTCAATTTTAAATAAAAAATTAAAATTTTACTTTTTAAACTGGCCCACTTATTTAAAAACTGTGTTAATGTTCAATGTATACTGTTCAATATATAAGTATAGGGCCTATTTATGCAATGTTCTAATTCTTGTAGGCACAATCATAATAGTATCTGTCAGTTACTTTTTAATTATTTGCTTTTTAGGATATTATATCCTGACAATAAAAATCCGGTTATATCCTATCGCCGGGTTCGCCCATGGGTTCGCCCATGGACTGCTCTGCCTTTTCCAGTCCAGCCTCGTCATGAAGTTCTGGATTTGGCTAGGATTCAAGGTGGGTAAATCCCTCACTTCTAACTGGTAAGTTCCCAAAATATTAGCTCTTTTCGTAACAATCACTTCACAGTCTATCAGCAGGTGATAGCAAGTTTCCACCCCGCAGGGGGGTCTTCCTTTCCGCAGTATCTGCAAGTTGGATCTTCTATACTAAGCCAAGATTCCTAAAATGTCTGTTAAGGGTGCTATGCCCCATAAGGAAAGTCATTAACAATCTTAGCTTATTTTTACTAAGGTCGATACAGCTCTTTGTTCTGATTCAGTCAAAATTCCTTGACTTGTCGTAAACCTTGTTTATTTTTCCAGAGCTTAGATCTTCTAGCCTCTTCTTTCTCTCTAAGCTTCGTCGTGAAGTAGCTGTTTTCAAGTCTGCAAAAAGATTCTGGTTTTGTAATGGGACAAACGATTTTCCTTTTTGTAAGTGTAGGCTATATCAACACGTCACAGTACTTTGGATATTTATTACGAACCATAAACTGGTTTATTTCGAATTAGCTACATTGACTCGGGTAGGCCTTCATATCACACAAAAATTTAGGAAATCTGATCAACCGGTTTTATTAAATTAGGCTTTTTTCCTAGGCAAAATTGTTACAGCCGAATTTTTAAAAATCCACCTTCGATTCCTACCAAAAAAGAGTTCGAAAACTTATTTTAATTTTAAATGGTTCAAAAATATAAGTCAAACAGAACTACAAGTCAAATTACATCAAAATCAGCCAATTGATAGTCTTCAGCAAAATGATACAAAGACTGATAGACATTATATATATATATACTGAAATTGCCAGGTAACTACACTCGTTCTCTCTAAATCAGAGACAGCCATCTTGAAAAGGAAGCGCATAGGAAAAAATCTTACACATAGGCCTATGTCGTTCGGGCTTTATTTCAAACAATCGGTGAATGCATTTGGCCGAAAATGCGTAAAAAAAACAAAATACCGAAAGATCGAGTTGAAACAGAGACCTCGCTTCGCTCGGTTGATTATCATAATTAAACTGAAAGCAAAAAAATTTGAAAAAAAGAATTTTAAGTTTCACAAATAGCCTAAAATCGAAAAAAACATATGACATGGCGGTTAGGATTTGTGTTGTTTCTTCTTCTCATTGAGTTTTATTTATTTGTTTATTTTTCAAGGCAAAGTAAGTTGTAACGTTGTAGAAAGTTTAAATAAATAGGGTGCATATAGGCCTACAGGTACAAAATACTCACTATAAATAGTAAACCCTAAAGAAGTATATTAACTTCGTATAATTTGGATAATTATTAACTATCTTAAATCTAAAGACAAAAGTAATTAAAATAGCTTACATTCATTTAAAATACAAAATACTCGTATTTGAGAACATAAGTATAGACCTACTTATTATTTAAAACAAAATTATTTTTATGTAATTTTTCTAAGTAATTAATTAACAGTTATTTATAAGTGTGAATAGAAAACATTTAATTTTAGGCCCTATTGATGTATTCGAACATTTGAAAGAACTGATTTTATCAATTTAACTTTCCCCAGCAAGCTAATTGAGTTATAAGTTCAAGTCTCGTTTTAAGTTCAAGAGGAAGTCTTTTGCATAGAGTAATTGCCTTAATAAAACTATAATTGTTACTATTTTTGCTTCGAACATTAAATTAGAGTAGTCATGAAGAGTAATTTCTTTAAATAGTTATTTTTTTCTTTTCTTATATATTTTATTATTCTATTAAAAATATTCATACGTGGAAAATCATTTACGATTACATACGATTTTAGGCTATTTTTACGGAACTATATTGTGAGACTATTGCTGTTTACATTGCATGGAGCATGCTAAAAGTACTACGCGAAGTGTGACGTTATTGATGTTTGTCACTCGGTAGTGTTCACGCGTGTTCGTCTACATCAGGGGTTCTCAACGGGGTCCAGGTGGACCCTGGGGGGTCTATTGAACTTTGAAGGGGGTCGATTGAATTAAAAGGACTTAGAAAATTTAAATGTTTCATCGTGGATTATAAAATAATTGAATAATAGAAAGCAAAATGGCCGATATTGATTTCTCACTGCAAGAAGAACTGATTGAACTTAAAGAGAATTTGGAACGCAAAATCAACTTTCAAACAAGCGGATATGCCGAATTTTGGAGTTGCAAAGACATTCGCACAAAATACGTCAAATTAACAGGTATCAGCGAACCACTATTGTTAGCATTTCCTAGTTCTTACTTGGTTGAGGCAGGATTTAGCTGTGTAAATAATTTATTGCGAAAGACAAGAAATCGATTCAAGATATCAAAACGTGGTGATTTACGATTAATATTAACAAATATTTCCCCGGATATAAGTAAGATAATCGAAGGACATCAACTGCAACCATCTCATTAAAATTTTATCTATTTAAGTAATTTATATAATTCATGTGATTTATATTTTATTTAAATTTTTGTTTCTATAAACATAATTATAACTTCAATGTATATCTAATTATACAAAATACAAATTATAAAAAAATTGTATTACTGATTTGCTGCTAATAAAAGCTTCATTTGCTTTGATATTTATGCAACACATGTTCGCTGGGGGGGGGGGGTGCAGACTAGCTGCACCTATTGAGAGGATTTAGACGTCCGTCGTGGTACCAGAGTCTAACACACACTTACATTTACAACACTACACTTACGACTTTAACATTTTACACTCACACTTACATTTAGGGGTGTCGATAATAGCCTCAATGTGCTTTTCGCCTTAAAATAATAATTTAAAAAACATGTAAACATATGGGGGTCTACGGAATAATAAAAAATTTTTAAGGAGTCGAAACAGAAAAAAGGTTGAGAACCACTGACCTACAATCTTAATGCTCCTAAACCAGCGTGTTTAGGTATAATACGCGCAACCGTGTTAGGTTCTTAAGTCTTTTTTTTTAAAAGTCACTATTGTTTTCATTATTAATAACACGCATTTAACTACACTCTTCCGTATGTATAATCTTTGTTGTAAATCAGAGGCCACCATATTGAAACGGAATTAAATAGGAAAAAATATTACATTATATATCGTACAGACTTTATACAATTAAATTTCGTACTTCTATTAAATTTCAAAAAAATTCGTCAATGTGTTTAGCTAAAACTGTGTATACTCTTTATTGTAATCAGAGGCCGCCATATTGAAAGGAAAGGAAATGGGGAAAAAATCTCACACATATAACGTGGGGCCTTGTACAAGGGACTTTAGTACCAAATTTCAAAACACTCGGTCATTACGTTTGGCTAAAACTGCGTAACAAACACACAAACGAAATGCCGAACGGTCGGCTTTCGAGACCTCGTTTCGATCGGTCAATAATATTGTTAGGTCTGCTATAAAGGCGTAAAGTTCACTTACTCCTTGAACGCTGCCATCCATCATTGTGTTTTAATTCGGAAACAATTCTCTTCCATCTCTCTCTACCTACGTTGACTCATTCCGACCCCTAATCTCCTGGTTAACTTCTTTCCTTATCATCGCCTGTCCCTTGATATCTTTTTTTATTTTGCTCCTGTTTTCATTCTTGCTGGCAACAAAAAAGACATTGAAATTAATAATCACGTCCAAGTTGTAATGACAGTCACGCTTTTGAGCACGCTTTTCAGAAACGCGTGGTTGTTTCAAGAAACCGTAACTTGCAATCAAAACGTTTTGTTTATATGAAATTAATTTTGTCATTATTAAGAACAGAAGAATATTGTGAAGTACTGCAAATTACTCCTGGTACACCCTGCATAGTAATAAACCATTTTATAGCATAAGGGGCTATTACATTATTACAGAGAAGTCAAATTTCTTTGATCAGAGATCTTTGATGAAACAAATCTGGTGGTTCTTTGATGAACTAACTCTTTCATCAAACTTTTAGTAATCTTTAACAAGCAGTAAACACAATCATATTCTACAATAAGCAAAAAATAGTATTTGTGGAATATCCATAGGCCTATAAATGCTAATAAAAACCGAGATTTAAAATTCACTCATTCTTAAAAATCGTCTATTTGAATCACAATCTTCATTGCCTTAGAAGATTGTTTTAATAATCTTCTCTACACTTACTAGCATTATTTAAAGCATTATTATAACTCCCGTTAGAACCGTGTTATGATTGTAAACACGATTATGATAAACACGTGTTATGATGAGAAAAAAGTATAACGATTGCATACTCATAGCGTATCGTGAGTATGAGCAGGTATTTACTCTACAAAGTAAATACCTACTTAGGTGATGCACTTCCATCACGTCAGCGAGAAAGTTGCGTGCTGCGATTCCTAAAACCAACATACGATAGAACATAAGTTATTTAAATCAAAGCCTATCGTATAGTCTGTACAAACATGCTATATTAATATTTTGCAAAAATCTGTATTAACATCAAATGTCATCCCATAAAATTTTAAAAAATGTATTTGAACTTGAGTGGATGAATAATAGTAGGAATTACCTAAGGAAATCCAATAGTATAGTCTGTACAAATATGCGATTTTAATATTTGACAAAAAACTGTAGGCCTATTAACATCAAGTGCCATCTACTACAAGTTTAAAGAAATTTATTTGAACTTAAGGGGATGAATAGAAAGTATTTTATTAATGATTGAAAATTTAAACAAGATATATAAATAAATATATTTAGGGAGAGTCTGAAGTAATAGTAGGAATTGAAAAAAGAGTTTAAAAAAAGAGTTAATTCTCTACAAAATTTACTCGTTCTGACTATTTTTCATGTCACGACTTGGTCACAATTTTTTTCGTCAAGCTTAACTTTTATTTTTAATAATAAAAAAAATGGTTTCATTATAATCTATCCCTCGTAGGTCTTTAAAAGATATCATGCATTTTGTATAAAAATATTATAGGCCCTACATAAGGAGCGTATTACACTATCGTAGAAACGTCAAATTTCTTTGATGAAATAAACTAACCCTTTTGTCGAATTTCGATGAATATTTAACGTATAAAATCTTGACAAAGATTTTCAAAATAATTATTCCTTCGGTTCCTTTCGTTGCATAAAATTTAAAACAATGGTTTAATTGTCGTGAACTTTTGAAGCAGTAAAAGCATCAATCCTGAAAAATGAAAAAAGAGTGTTCGTGGAATATCCACACTAATTCTTACAAAAATCTTCTACCAAATGCAATTCTTTAATAATAGTGGCATTTACACCTACTATCTTAATGCAACAGTATAACAAGTCAACATTATTCGATCAATTACAGCCACTGAACTTGAGTAAACATAACCCCAAAATATATCCAGTTAATAACCCTGTTGACCAAAGAAATTTGACGAACGTAATATGTTTTCTCTGATAAAACATTGACATTTGAACATGATATGTGGTAAAAGTTTCATCAAATATTTGATAAATATCTTTTGATAGTGTGATACGCCCGTAAGGCTATTGTTACAATGCAAACGAGTTTTCCCGAAGTAGCACGACTCCACACGAATGAAACAATTGATAAATCAATTGCAGTAGTTATAGCCTATATAGTAGTAAAGGCCTACGGGGACTTCCCGCGGTTGTCGCTTATGTTCGCACGTACAGTTGATTAAACGAGTTTGTTTTTACGTGTTGATTTGAACAAAACATAGTAGGCTATTAAGAAAATAGTAATACACGGTCTTTGAAAGCAAGTATGTTTACCTTAAGGTTATGTGGTAAGTTTCGGGACATTTTTCAAAATTTGTGTGAAAACTGTTAACCTACTCAGGCTTTATGTCTTTAAGGAAAATTGGGAAAATCCTTTTCAACGAATACTTTGCGGAAAATGGGCTTCAAAATTGTCCTTTTTAAAGGCCTTGGTTTTGTTCCTTGTAAATTAGTATCGACCGTTAAGTGCAAACTTACAATGACTTGTAGGCCTACGTATAAAAATTAATTTATTAACAAAACATGATCAGCTGACTTCGGTGTCGTCTGTACTTCCACGACGCGGACTAGACCGAAACAGTTACTTGTAAAATACCGCGCGGACTATACCTTATGTTGTGTAAGATTCAAATGCGCTTTTGGAAATATATTTAATGCTCAAATATAAACATTTGATTATTTTACCGTTGCAATAGGTCAAACAGAGTAAAAAACTTCTAAAGTTGTTGAATTTTTTAAACCATGCTTTTTTTTGTTTTGGTCCGAACTTGGTGTGGGCCTATAAATTTTTCGATATTTCTCTGACTTAACATGTCGAAACTAAGGCGATAGGGAGATGAAAACTTGAACTTTTGAATGAGTCTGGCGATTCTGCATAGGCGATCTATTTGCAAAAATTGTATAGGCCTAGGCCTATATACTGAATCGTGTCACTTCTAGTTTCAAAAGAGAATCCTCACAATATAAATAACAATCTAAATATTTTAATCTAAATTTTTACTTTTTAACTGAACTAAAATTTTTTTGTCGCCAACACTGCATTTTTTGAGTATGAGCAGCGATAAAAATCATTTTCGCCAAATATTTTAATGATTGAGCATATCGTTTACAAGAGGTGCGTTAAACCACAAAACAGAAAGATGGACACGCGAGAGAATTTATAAAAGTCCTTGTTTTTGCGTCTAAAAGTGAATTTACATCTAAAATTGTAGAATACAGGCCCAACTCTATAACGTTTTTTTTAAAAAAAATTTCAATAGTAAACACATTTTTAAATTAAGACGACACAAAGTACCAATGGAAATTTAAAAAAATAGTGGGTCCGCCGACCTTTCGCAGTTTATGGGGAAAAAACGAATAATGTACAGCAAGACGTGGAACAATATTAGGCCCTATACCTAGCAACACTTTATAAACTGTGAAATAATTATGACCTATGAAATATGTGGCAATCATAACTTTCCTTGTTGGTACATGAACGAAAATAAAAAGACGTTAGGACGTTTTTTTTATGAAATCGTTATCCGTAATTGAAAGTCCCAAGTAATATAAAAAAAAATGTTCAAGTCAATTCCTACTTAGGTCATGCGCTTCCATCACGTCAGCGAGACAGCTGCGTGCTGCGATTCCTAAAACCAACATAGAGTAGAACATAAGTGTTATTTAAATCAAATCCGACCGTATAGCCTGTACAAATATGCGATATTACTATTTGGAAAAAAACTGTATTAACATCGTGTCATCCACTACAAGTTTTTTAAAAAATGTATTTGAACTTGAGTAGGAATTACCAAAGGAAATCCTATCGTATAGTCTGTGCAAATATGCGATATTAATATTTGACAAAAAACTGTAATAACATCAAGTGTCACTCACTACAAGTTTAAAAAAAATATTTGAACTTAAGGGAATGATTAGAAAGTATTTTATTAATTATTGAAAATTTGAATAAGATATATAAATAAATATATAGGGAGATTGTGAACTAATAGTAGGAATTGAAAAAAGCATGAATTATGTAAATAAAATAATTGAAAAATAACATTGACTGGTATTTAATTACTATAATACATTAATATTTAATTCAATAATTGTATTATTTAGATTATTGTACATATCTTCTTAAGTAAAATCGTTGCAAAACCATATTGACCTACTATGTCTTGTCAATATGAACTTCTGTTAAAGTAGACTTTATAGTTATAATTAATGCTCGACCTGTTAATAAACCAATGTCATTCATTATATTTAGGTTATATAATGCAATAGGCCTTAGTTTGCTCTACTTTCGTATTAAAAACCTATAACCTATACAATTAATGACTGAATTTTTTGAACTCCATAAGAACATTGTACCTTACTGAAATATTTACAAATGAAACTTACTATAACCGATTTTAGATTACATAGCTAAATTAGGCAATAGTATTTATTCTTTATTGAAAGCAGTTTTTTATTTAATAATAATTACACAATAGAACTGGTCTAGATTTTTTTATCGATTCTACTTTCAAAACTAATTAGGTAAATAGTTATTTAAATCTTGGATACAGTAATAATTTAAATATTACTTTTAACATTGTTTTTTTAGCAATCAGCTGCTTTGATACATAATAAATTAATTGTCCCATTTGACTGCATTGTGCTGCAATCTCTCGGGGACACTTTACACTGTTCCTGGAATTTTGTTTACAGAACTTTTATTGTAAAGCCTTAAAATGGAAAAATATGATGCGTGGGAGTTCCCTGGTGTTCTGTAGGGTACTGTAGGTACCCTATATACGTAGTTTCAATAACACAGGTCCTTATTTTTGGTACAAAACCGATCGGAATGCTTAAGCGTAATAATATATAAAGATAATAACGTTCGGTAGTAAAAAATGCCCTATTATTGTTGCAATAAGTCACTGAAAAGTAGTTATAGGCCTGTTCATTTAAAGTGTAATAAAAAAATAGTGGTCTGATTAAATATTTCTTTTTATTTTCGCCATGTAACATTAGGCTCCTTAAATAACTACTTTACAACAACGGTAGTTGCAAGTAGGATCCATATTACATCATGAAACAAAATAGGCCTATTGTTTTTACTCGTATTTTGGCGAATTACCGCTCTCGTCGCATCAAAAAACACAAAGGCGCTCGCGCGCTCACACACCACACGCACGCACGCGCACATTCACGAAAGCACGCACACATGCACGCAGCACGCGCGCACGCCACCCACTCCCATACACTCCAATTTTCGCTCGAAATTGCATGCAGTTTGACTATAGCATAAGTAGTCAAAATCATAAGGTAAATGAACACTCACCGTTACGCGAAGTGTAACTTACTTCCCGGTGTTGAATTCTTTTGCAGATAGTGAGCTATCTGCAACCAATTTGTGCAAGTTAGATGAGTACCTCTAATACCAGGCAGTCCAACCCTACCTTTTCATTTTCTTAAGCCTCACTTGTTTTTTGCATCCACTCAACTACGCAAATAATAGTCCTACACAAATCTACATTCAACTTAACTGCGAAAATAATAGTCCTACACAAATCTACATTCAACTTAACTGCGAAAATAATAGTCCTACACAAATCTACATTCAACTTAACTGCGAAAATATAGGCCTACACAAATCTACACTCAACTCAACTGCGCAAATAATAGGCCTACACAAATCTACACTCAACTTAACTGCGCAAATAATAGTCCTACACAAATCTACATTCAACTTAACTGCGAAAATAATAGTCCTACACAAATCTACATTCAACTTAACTGCGCAAATAATAGTCCTACACAAATTTACATTCAACTTAACTGCGAAAATAATAGTCCTACACAAATCTACATTCAACTTAACTGCGAAAATAATAGGCCTACACAAATCTACACTCAACTCAACTGCGCAAATAATAGTCCTACACAAATCTAAACTCAACTTAACTGCGCAAGTAATAGTCCTACACAAATCAACATTCAACTTAACTGCGAAAATAATAGGCCTACACAAATCTACACTCAACTTAACTGCGCAAATAATAGTCCTACACAAATCTACATTCAACTTAACTGCGAAAATAATAGTCCTACACAAATCTACATTCAACTTAACTGCGCAAATAATAGTCCTACACAAATTTACATTCAACTTAACTGCGAAAATAATAGTCCTACACAAATCTACATTCAACTTAACTGCGAAAATAATAGGCCTACACAAATCTACACTCAACTCAACTGCGCAAATAATAGTCCTACACAAATCTAAACTCAACTTAACTGCGCAAGTAATAGTCCTACACAAACCAACATTCAACTTAACTGCGAAAATAATAGGCCTACACAAATCTACACTCAACTCAACTGCGCAAATAATAGTCCTACACAAATCTAAACTCAACTTAACTGCGCAAGTAATAGTCCTACACAAACCAACTTTCAACTTAACTGCGAAAATAATAGGCCTACACAAATCTACACTCAACTCAACTGCGCAAATAATAGTCCTACACAAATCTAAACTCAACTTAACTGCGCAAGTAATAGTCCTACACAAATCAACATTCAACTTAACTGCGAAAATAATAGTCCTACACAAATCTACATTCAACTTAACTGCGAAAATAATAGGCCTACACAAATCTACACTCAACTCAACTGCGCAAATAATAGTCCTGCACAAAACTACACTCAACTTAACTGCGCAAATAATAGGCCTACACAAATCTACACTCAACACAAAACCAAGTCAGGTTTGTACAGCTACTTAAATCGGAATTGTTTTTATAGGCCTATTGTTGTTTTTTCTAGAAATTCAATGCCTAGTTCAAGTCTAACACAGGAAAAGGGCGGGTGGCTACCAAATTCGGAGCGGACTACGCATTCAAAATCTAATTTATTGGTTTTAATGTAAATTTGGCCACTGAAAGCGTAAGGGAGTTGAGTGGAGTAAAACGGCGTCGCTGGCTCCGCTTAGATTCTGACTAGTTCGGTTTTGAAACTGACTCCGCTTCCCCCACCACGTTGACCACGCTTCAAAACGTATTATTTCTCGTTTGCCTAGGTTAAGGTTTTTAAACATAATAGTTTCCTAGAATCAGTTACAGTAAGCCTAAACTTTAAGATTTAAAAAGATATAAACGCGTTCTTTAAATTGACCGCTGCCGGCTGAACGGTGAATCGCTGGAGAGATGGCCGTCGTAAAGCAATGACACCACAACTCGAAATCAAAATAAGGTTCAAAACTTTCAGTTAAAAGAGAATGAAGTAGTGCAGTTTATAAAATTTGACAACATAGGCAGACTTGGTGGGGGGGCCTATATAACGGGATAAATTTTTCTTTATTACAAGGAATTTGAAAATAGGTTATTTCTTTTAATTTGTGCGATATAAACCTAAACTCTACCCACCCGTCATATATAATTTAAATATTAATAAAATAAAAATAACATTAGGTCATCTTGTAATAATAAAAAAAAAATTTTTTTTTAATTAAAAAAATTTGTTCACGTGGTGGGGGCCTATGTTTGCCTGTTACTATATTCAGTAATGCAATAGTTTAGGTTAATTATTATATTGTTTTAAAAAATATATTTTAAATATATCTCTATTGCGTAACGTTTTCAGTGTCAAAAAATTTGTTCACCATTATATTTCAGAAAAAAATCATTTATTTTAATTAATGTTAATTAATTAATTAACACTTTTCCCCATTTTATAGAGAAAATTGCATTTTCACGGGGAAATTGTTGGTCACAGTGTTCTGGAGATTTACCGACAAATATCGTGCAACAATCGAAGACAACAGCTGTTAATGTTTACCCGATGCTCAGAGGCTAGGCGACGGGCCAATGCCAATGAAATATTCACGCGACATCCAAGAACCTGCGGCTGGCACTATTAGTCTATTCCCCTCCCTAGGCGAGTCACCGCATTAATTATGCAGGCCGTAGTCTTAAGAACGCCGGAGCTCGGGAGTTGTCGACAATAACAATTAATAGACAATAACAAATAGGCTGGCCTAGGTGGCTAGGGGCCGAGGGGCGTGAGGGCGTTACATGCCAGATGGTTCCCCATTCTCGCATCTACATCTGCTCGTTCCCAACAATCCCAGCTCGCAACAAGTAACCCTCTTCTATCAGGCCTTCTCTTCGGTAGTCAATATTAACATCAACATCAACAATACAGTTTCTTTAACATTAACATTGGTAACACTGCCCTTTAAGGACACTTGTCAATTTTGGTAATTTTTGCACTGAAACGTTTATTATTATGAAAACGTTTCATTATTAAATTATGACCATTATTAATAATCCAAATAAAAGTGCCGAAACAACGAGAAGTTACAAAAAAGTGAAAATAAAAGTGGCAAACATAACCTCAAAATGACTACCGTTTGAAAGTGAGAAACGTGTTTTTAATAGTGAAAACGTTAAATTTCATGTGTGTTCTTAATAAATAAATGTGTGTTATTAATAATGAAAGGAATATAATTTATTATTTTTTTTTTTTACAAAAAAAGAGAACTCCATAACCTAACACGACTTGGCTGTTTCATGTTTAATGAAATGCGTGTTATTACCAATGAAAAGGATATATTTTTTTAATTTTTTTAAAAAAAAACCTCATAACCTAACTCGACTCGGCTGTTCGGCGTTCAACTCATTTGTTAAGTATATAAGTAGTATTTCTGAAAAAGTACTAACCTTTGTAAGTAGTGTTAGTTAAGCTGATATAAAGCTGCCGCGGCTTTGTAAAAATGGCGAATCCTTTGCTTATAATTGCAATACTAGTACTTAAATTGAAATTCGGCTAAAAATCCCACGAAGTATTTCTTTTTAACGCCAAATCGTGGGATCGTGTGTAGAACTTCACGCCAGCATCTTTCGATCGTATTTGTGCGTGCCCCAGTCGTCAAATCAACGAAAGTAACCGAGTGTTTAACCGGGAGATGGGTGAAGTCGCTAACAGGAAGCGGAACGAATTCGATGCTTTAAAGATGCCGTGATTTATAAGTAATTCTACCGTAATTCCAACTTAAACTGACAAAGAGAGGCAAAACGCGAAGTTCACAATTACCTTTTTTCTGCTTCGACCCCCTAAATATATCTTTTTTTTTATTCTGTAGACCCTCCCATATGTTTACAATGTGTTGCACAAATATTACCGCAAATGAAGCTTCTATTAGGCTACAGTAATACATTTTTTTTAATAATTTGTATTTTGTATTATTAGCATTATAGATATAATTATATTTATATAAGCAGAAATTTAAATAAAATATAAATCACATAAATATATAAAATTTTAACGAGATGGTTGTGGTTAATGTCCTGCGATTATCTCACTTATATCCGGGGAAATATTTGTTAATATTAATCATAAATCACCACGTTCTGATATCTTGAATCGATTTCTCGTCTTTCGCAATAAATTATTTACACAGCTAAATCCTGCCTCAACCAAGTAAGAACTAGGAAATGCTAACAATAGTGGTTCGCTGATACCTGTTAATTTGACGTATTTTGTGCGAATGTCTTTGCAACTCCAAAATTCAGCATATACACATGTTTGAAAGTTGATTTTGAGTTCCAAATTCTCTTTAAGTTCAATCAGTTCTTCTTGCAGTGAGAAATCAATATCGGTCATGTAGCTTTCAAATGGTTTTATAATCCAAGACGGAACATTTAAATTTTCTAAATCCTTGTAACGAACATTGATATTCTCTTTCAATTCTCTTGAAAGTATTGAATGTTTAGTGTAGAGTAGACACAGTTAAGCGGGAACGCGCAGAAACAAATAATTTAAATAATAAAAAAATAATTTCTTTTACAGTTTTCATTTTTTATGAAGTGCGCGTTAAAGGTTTAAAAGTGGAATTTATTTCATCCACCCCCCCCCAATTGTCCCCCGAATTCAATCGACCTCCTTCAAAGATCAATAGACCCCCCAAGGGGTGCACCTTAAACCTGTTGAGAACCTCTGGGACTATAGCGTAATCCTATTTAATTTTTTTTACCTTACAGTCTGTACTTTCTCTTAATTAGACCAATAGGACGAGATATTAGCGAATAGATAGATGACTTGGGTAATCTGAACATATTTTACGAGTTTTAACACATATCATGTTTTAGGGCTGGTTTTGATGTTGGATTTGCGGGACGCGTGATGAGTGGAACATTTAAATTGAGTATATTTTGCACGTCGAAAGTCTGAAATTAAATTAATTATAATTAAAAATTTCTGTGTTTTCGCCAGGATCAAACCGGGGACCTTGCGCGTGTGAGGCGGACACGATAACCACTACACTAAGGAAACTACGAAGAAGTTTGAAAGGATTAAGTATATGAAATGAATCGTTAATTTAATTTTGGTAGTTATATTAAAAGATGTTGTTTTATACAAATTCGTAAAGATCAACTGATTGCATTGAACAGTTGATAGGCTATAATGAGTTTTAGGCTAGCCTATGTTGTTAAAAACTAGTTATGTTAATTTGACGTGTTTTCGGACAAATTTTCGTATTTAAATTAAAAAAAAAGAAGAGAAAACACGATTTTCATTTTTAGTTCAATAACAGAATAACGATCACTTCCAAAAGTTTTGGAAATAAAAAATACAAACCAAATCAGTTAATTAACCAGTCACGACTCAGTATAGCCTACAGTTTATAAAACGTTTTTACAGAAAAACAGTACAAAATTATTGCAAAACTTTCTTACATTCCACGATCTCCATAAATGTAGCTCGGAAGTAAGCGCGACCAAAGGGCTTATTGTGTAGCAATAGGTATTAATACCGGCATGTAGCCTATGAGTCCGATTTGATTCAATCCTGGCACAAAGTCTATTTTCATAATTTTTTGTCTTACGACTTTTTGAAAATCTAATTTGAAACTGTCATATACTAATTATACTGAAATTTTTCAAACTTGGTATGAAAACAGATTTTAGTGAACAGCTTGAACAAATCCGTTACCCAGCTATAGGCCTATTCGTTCAACCATTTCGAAATGACGGCCATCCAAAATTTTTTTTTAAATATAAATTTTCCATTCTACTTGTTGAAAATCTGATTCCGTCATCGTAATCAACGTTAAGGTCTGCTTTTAAAAAATCCATTGCTAATAAGACAACTAATCTGACGGTGGTCGGGTTTATTTCCGTATTTCTAAATTATACAGGCTCTGGTTAAAGTAATTAAAATTATAATAAATGTGAGTAGTTACACAGATTTTATTGCTCATTATGACGGTAAGATCAGAATTTTAACAAAGTGTAAAATAAAAAAATAATGAGATAGTCTTACTTTTTGGAAATTCGCTGCTATCACGTCAGCAGGACAGATGCTCGCGCGATTATAAGTGTAATTACGTTTTGGTGCTCATTACGTAGTAGATAGTTTAAAATGTTTAATATTTGCTGCAGGCTAGACCTTTATTTTTTCAATTTATTATTTTATATAAATGCTGATAAGAAAGCTGGCATGTAGGCCAATCATGAAATTAATTTTATAATTTCTTTTCATTTTTCACAGCTCTATGAATATGAACGCAAACGTAATCAACAAGTACACAGAGAAGATAAAGAATTATTATTATGACCTATTTTCCCGTCTAGTGTTCTATTTACTCACCTCGTAAAGGCTACAGTGGTTTCGAAACCTTACTGATTCATCTTCAGGCCGTAATACAAAATGTCAAATCCCTCTGTCGAGGTCGTCACAAAGTTCAACAAAACATTGAAAACACGTCATAAATACTAAAACAATTACACGATTAAAATACACACGATAATTTTTTTTTACCAAACGATACGTGCAACTCGTATGTCGTTACATTCCGAACTCTAACGACGTAATGTTACGGAATCCGGAATGTAACGGGCGAAGCCGCGACGGGGGCGCTAGTTTTAATATAAACAGGTCCGTTAACCACCATAATTGTAGAATTTTAAGGTTCGAACAAACAATTGCCATCACAACTCTAAATATATGCATGTTTCTGCGTACGAAGCAAGAAATCGATTATCGATTCGACGTGTTTCGTGCCACAAATTATGCACATGTAGAAATTTAAACCACAACTTATAAATACTCAAGGAAAATACCTTTCTGGAAGACCACAACAATGCACAAAAATACCTTTCTGTATTAAAACAAAATGTGTGGTTATATGTAGGCCTCTATCGTTCTGTAATTTTTATCAGATTTGATTCAAATTTTACAATGAAAATCTATTTTGGTAGACTGAAGAAATATGAAC
The DNA here is from genome assembly GCA_022606455.1 of Callitettix versicolor. NCBI lineage: Eukaryota > Metazoa > Arthropoda > Insecta > Hemiptera > Cercopidae > Callitettix > Callitettix versicolor. Next base: position 47,033,187 of record CM040182.1, read on the forward strand.
TCTAGCAAAGTCCTTTCGACAGTGTGAAATCTGGAAAAAATCATAACCTTTTAAAAGATACATTAAACGATAATGGCAGGAGGAGTGAATGGAAAAAAAGTGTCCCGAACCTTTTTAATGTAACGGAAATATGAAACGGAAACGAGCAAACAAATTTCGTCTCTCCATTTCTGTCTTTTTTCCTTCCTTTTTTTTCAATTCCTACTAGTAGTTCACACTCCCCCCACACACACACACACACATATATATATATATATATATATATATATATATATATATATATATATATATATATATATATATATATATATATATATATATATATATATATATATATATATATATATATCTTACTGTATATATATTTATATATCTTGTTCAAATTTTCAGTCTTTAATAAAATACCTTTTATTCATCTTCTTAAGTTCAAATATTTTTTTAAAACTTGTAGTGGATGACACTTGATGTTAATACAGTTTTTTGTCAAATATTAATATTGTGTATTTGTACAGACTATACGATAGGATTTCATTTAAATAACACTTATGTTCTGTCTTATTTTGGTTTTAGGAATCGCAGTACGCAGCTGTCTCGCTGACGTGATGGAAGCGCATGACCTAAGTAGGAATTGAATTATTTTTTTATATTACTTGTTTCAATAACAGTACACGCGTATTATATGAAAACGTTGTGTTGCTTCGGTTTCGGTATTTTTCCTTATTTGCAGAACAAGTAAATTAGTAAAGTAAATTAACTTGATTACGGTCAGTGGTCAATTTCTTATTTGCGTTGTACAATACAATAATGTTAGCGAAATACAGGGTGTTTGAAAAGAACTTCCTAGTTTTAATGTGCTCTAGAATCTGTACAAAGTTACGTACACTATTCTAATTTAATTCATTATTTAGTGGTATTTAATTCATCATCTGTTCAAGTTTTTCTCACGTAAATGTGGGAATTCAGTTCATGCAGTTGGCAGGCCTGCGTGACCTTGAGAATAACGGCGACAGCCCCATTCGCCTCAAGTCAGGCGAAGCCCGGACTTAACCCACTTGACTTTTTCTTTTGGAACACATAAAAAATGTTACGTGACAGCAACCATTTACGGTAAAGAATCATCGCGGCGGTTGAGGCAATTACACCTGCTATGTTTGTAAATATCTAACGAGAAATGGAATATCCTCTCGACGTGTGTAGGGTTGAAGTTTACTAAGATTTAAAACAACTTTAAAGTATTCTCTTTTATTTTATGTACACGTTGATGTAGTTTTTTCATAAATTTCACCAAAAAATTTATACTTAAAACTAGGGAGTTCTTTTTGAAACAACCTGTATACTAATGTGATGTCATTCGGCCTAGCCTGGGTTGTTACTTTTTGTAATTCTCTTTGACTACTTCACAAGAGCTCTGTGTCATGCTATTTTTCACACTGTTATCTAATTGAAAAGCGAAAATTAAAACCAATTACTTTTTACAACAAATTATTCTTATTATTTCAATTACAGAACAAGTTTGAAAATAGATTTCTTAGTAAAACTTTATATTTATAATACATTTTAATTGAATTGTCAACTAGAATTTGTATTCTAAGGGAACCTATACATGCGACGAAACAATGCCACATCCGGCAGTGAAGCTGCATGAACTTAAGACCCAGTGCCACATTGTGCGCTTGTCTGTCTTAGGTCATGGAAACAATAAACGGTTCAAATATGACGAAATAATCGCGACAAGCAAGTGCCTTGCTGATTTCATGGAAGCGAATTATTAAAAAGTAATAGGCCTAACATTTAAAAATAATCCACTTGCAGTTCAAAGAACAGTAAACATCGCAGAATATTTTTAATTAATAGCCTATACAGAGCGCTCCACGACAGCACTCGTAACTTTTTCCGTCCATTTAACCGGTAACCATAATATTAACGAAAAGTGTTAATGGACCAACTTTATTGGAAATTTATGGTCTTTCACCTTTAAATTGTCAAAATTACTATAGGTCTTGCCGTTCAGCCAGTATTAAAAAAAAACAACCAGCAACTATACTATAGCCTACTGTATATCAGAATCCGTTAACTTGAAACGGAAGTCAATGGGAAGAAATCATAAAAATACGTCTTTCGGGTTTTGCACAAAGTACCTTCGTACTAAATTTCAAAACAATCGGTCCATGTATTTGGTTATAATATCGTATGCTCTTCATAATTAAAGGAGAAGTCGCCATCTTAAAACTGAAGTAAATAGAAAAAAATGTTATGCATACATTATTTGGGTTTTATATATCTTCCTACCAAATTACAATAAAAATCGGACAATACGTTTTGCCAAAACTGCGTACAATCGTCATCGTTAAATCATAAGCCGTCATCTTGAAGCAGAAGTAAAGGGGAGGAATCTTATACACATCATTTAGGCTTTATACAAGGCATCTTTGAATTAAATTTCAAAACAATCGGTCAATGCGTTTGGTCAAAACTGCGTAACAAGCGCACAAACCAAATACCGAATGGAACAGAGACCTCGCTTCCCACGGACAATAAACGGACAATTTCATTTTCAAACGATAGGCCTAATGATCCCTGGTCACCATGGTTCATTTAGTTTCAACCATAAAATTTCAATAATGATTGCATAAAACCCGATTAAAAAACGATGAAATTGTTATAATTTTCCAAAATTTGTAATAGCCTAACCGCCATTTCGAAACAGTTTAATCGGATTCTGCTGAGTAGTAATGAACTTAGGACCCCAAAAATACCGATTCGTATGTTTTCAAAAAAACAAAGAAAAAACGGAAATTCAGCCTATTTTTTGAAAACTGTTTTTAATGTTATATTTGGGTTTTTTCAATATAGCCCAATTTGGAAGCCATACATTTTTTTCTAAATTTCCTACACTGACTTGACTTCTGTAGCCTATCTTCACGGTTACATTGGGTAATTTCTAAAACTTATTAAACTGAGCCTACAGGTTTAAAAATAAGTATGCTTATTTTTGTCATGTTTGAATTTATAGATTCGCGCGTCACAAAGATGTAAGCTATGTAATTAATAAAATGATTACGAAACATCTAGGAGTACTTTAATGACAGTAAGGGGTTAGGTGGTCGATGTGGATAAAGCACCGGTCAGTCTGCTGCGTGTCTTAACTGCACACTTATTGGTCTTAGTTCGAGTTGCAGTTGCTTTTCCCTTATCGTTAATGCTGATACCTCGTACTCATTAGTCGAACTGACATAAAGTATGGACTTTAAGAAAAAAAAATCAATGACAGTAAGTCTAACTTCTAAATTTGCAGAGCTAATGGATATTATTTATGCATAGGCTAGTCTACATTGAAATATTTACATGAAACCAAATAGTTAAAATAATTAAACTATTTTAGCATATTTTTATATAATTAGGATTATGACCTATTTTTCGTCTAGTGGTCTATTTACTCACCTCTTAAAAGCCACCGCGGTTTCGAAACCTTACTATTTCATCTTCAGGCCGTAATACAGTGTCAAAGCCCTCTATCGAGGTCGTCACAAAATTAAACAAAACATTTCAAACACATGTAACAAACACTAAACAAAATTACACGATAAAATTTGGTTTGGCCAAATGATACGTGCAACTCGTATATCGTTACATTCCGGACTGCGGAGTCTTCATCAGTATTACCGCGTCCGTCAGTGTTATCAGTTATTTATTTATCAGTCAGTCTGTTGGTTTATGTTATTTATTTACATTACTTACCTTAGAGCCATGTCATATATTAAATTTGATTTAAACGAGATTATGTCATTGAGGATGTTATGCGGGTCTGATTTTTTGTTTTCAAAAATCTCAAACTCTTCAATCGCATCCATATAACTGCTTTTATTACATAAATGTAATATTTCCTTGTTGGTGTGGATGTCTTCGAGTTTGTGGTTTTTATCCATAAGAAGTTCTGCTAAAGCCGAGTTTGTAGATAATGTACTTCTGGGTACGTGTTCTATAAATCAGCGAGATGTCTGACCGATATAAAAGGTTAGGCAATTTAACATATAGGCAAGGATATAAATGGTATATACACTTCATTTTATATATACCAGTTTTTGAAGATGAAACAGTAAGGTTTTGAAACCGCGGTAGCCTTTACGAGGTGAATAAATAGACCACTAGACGGAAAATAGGTCATAATCCTAATTATTTAAATATGTGGTCCGGTGGCTATGTTGCGATAATGAAATATATTTTCGTAAGGGTGCGCAGGCAAAACCAAGGGCCCTTATACATTTCCGTACGTATCTATCTATATCCTCTCAACACATATACAATATGACCGATCACTATAAAGTTATGGCAAAAATGGTCTTTTTAGCGGTACTAACCCAGGAAAAATACAAGGACTGATGACCCCTGAAAAATATAGGGATAAAACTGTAAAAGAAAATATATTTTTAATTTTTTTATCTAGTTTGGGGTATCACTTGAAACTATTGTTTTTTTTTTTAAGGTGAAAGCACATTGAGGTTATTATCGCCTCCCTAAATGTAAGTGTGAGTGTAAAGTGTTAAAGTCTAAGTGTAGTGTTGTAAGTGTGTGTGCTAGACTCGGGTACCGCGAGGGACGTCTAAATTCTCTCAATAGGTGCAGCTAGTCTGCACCCCCTGCGGACTTGAAACTAGTAATACTACCCACTAGTAAATGGCACTCAAAAGGTGCCATTTTTGGTGTTGGCACCCACAAATTCAAAATCCTGCGTACGCCACTGGGTAAACGTAAGTTTAATACGATTAATAGTCATTTTAATGTTTAGGGTGCAAATACTTTTCTCACGTCATCGTACGCTACAAGCTGTAGTCTGCCTTAATGGTGCACTCGACGACACCGGAAGTCACCTGATCATTTTATTAAAAATTTTAATTTGACATGTATGAATGAACTACTTACTAGAGTTACTGTTGAACTGCGACCTTGTTATCTATTGAAGATCTATTCTATATTTCTGAGATACTCAGTTATAGCGCTTTCTCCAGTCCTAGTCTCTTCTTAAAGTCTAGGACTTGAAAAAGATTCAAGGTGGGTACCTGCCCTTTGGTTACTTCCAAATTCATTACTGAGAAACTTGCATGTGTTTGCTCTGCTAATTGCTTTTCAACTTCTTCCCCTTACTCTTGACCTTTATCTTGTGTCATATTTTGGCCTGCGTTTTGTTCTTGCTCATTATAATTCCATTTTTTGTAACGGGAACATGAGTAGCTAGAAATTATTCGTCCACACAGAGCCCCGCATGCATGGGTACACTGGGAGGTTGCCAGATATATCAGGGCTCCGTTTGATACACAATTTGGCCGGTGTCATACACTCCATCAGCATGGGTCACTTTACACTTTAGAGTTAGCTAGGTTATGTAGAGTAGTGAATGTGTGTGTAGGTGTCTTGAGTAGGTGAATGAGAGTAGTATGAGCTAGAGGTACAGTGGAATCGCTAAATCCATCAGCTGCTCACTTCAGCCGTTAATTTGATATACAATTCATTGTAAGCATCAACATAGAAGTATTTATGAACAGGTCTACTGTGTTTTAAGTGTGCAATACCAAATTTACAACAGTCGATACTAATTCACAAGTCACCTTCGTAACTTGAGTACGTGCTTTAAAAACATATGATTAACCATTTTTATATAACAGCTACCTTTAAATTCGAACTTTCATAATTCAAGATATTCCATTATAACTAACCTATGGCTAACCACAAAAATATCTTTCCACAAATAGCCTAATCAATTAGTCAATTCTTGATTGGAAATTGAGAGCTACTGGAAGATCCATTAAAAGGCCTAGACACCCAGAAAATTTGAATAAAGTGTAGGTCTTGACATACCTGTTAATATATATATATATATATATATATATATATCATTCATTAGATGATGCCTCCATGTCCGAAATCCTTAGATATTGCCTCCACATTCACAGCCTTATATCTCAGCTAATTGTAAAGATATAACATTAGTTCCATTTGAGTATATGTTCTAAATAACAGATTCAATGCATTTGTTTCAATATGCTCTGAAGTATAACAACTTTTTTGTGATTTGATTTATTAGCAATTGCCTCCTGGTGGCAAGATATAAGGATAACATAAATATATTTTGTGTCAGTTATGGTTAATTGCCTCCGGAGGTTGTTAAATAGCATTGACGTCTAACATTCATATATACATGTTTAGATATTGCCTCCAACTTATAAAAACGTTTCGAACTGAGCAGACGAGAATCAGCGTACGTTTGAGGTTATGTTTTTATGATTCTTACCGTTATCAATTTACTGAAACAGTATTTTTCGGTTTATAAGGGCAATTAATTCGTTCTTTTGTTGCAATTAGTAGCTATGGCGAAACATTTGTACAAAATTACTAATTTTACTACAGATGTAAGAATTGTATTTGGGTTAATACCTAAGGTGTAGTTGCAGTTCCAGACAGAACCTTTATTTTGGAATAGAAAAAGTTTTACTGACAGGACTTCTTTGAAGTTTCATGAGGAAACTTTTTTTAATAACCTGATTTTCAAAAATTAAATAAAATTCAAAAACTATAAATAAATTCGCTTTTGGCTAAATTTCAACTATAGGCTAAAAAATTGTATAGTCTATTTTGAACGTTAGTTGAAAAATTAAAATATTTTCAAAATAGTTGCAATATAGCCTACATTTTTTATGCAGGACAGGTCTATATACAGTTTTTAAAAATTGATATATCCTTGTATTGCAAAATTTAAGTGACTAAATTAAAGCTGTTCCATAATACTGTATCAGCAAACTTTAACTCGTAAATACATTATATATATTTTTTTTCACAAAACGCATTAAAAAATTCTTTTAAATAAGTAAAAATGTGGCTATTACCTAGTCAAAAGCACTTTTAAGTAGGCCTGTTGATCAACAACAGTGAAATATTGTTATTTACATCATCAAAACAAAACATGACACACAGCACAACATTGTCATAAAATTCATGAAGGCTGGAAAAAGTTTTTCAGTAGTGTAGTAAATAAAAGGTAGTTACAGGTGCAGAAGGAATTACTTTGAAGTTAGTTAATGGTTCAGAACAATTCAGTTAAAAAAAACTTCATTTTAGCGACAAATAATAATCGTAAATAATTTAAAGCAGCCTAGTCAGACCATGTTTTTTTCTTAAAACCCATATAGTGATGAACTACCAAATGCAGTAGTATAACAGAACAGGCACTCAAGATTACACAAAATTCTTATTTTTCATGTCCCATTTTCTGAGGTGTATGATAGGTATACATGGAGCATAAACTGTCACACTTTATAGTAAGCTTAACTAAAAAAATTAGTATTCCTGTATAGTAATTGGGACTTTTAAAGTACTGACACTTCTCTAGTAAACTGTGTCAAGGTTTGTTATTTAAGGTTTAAATTTTAAAAGCATCTTTTAAAATTATTGTCACTTTGAATTCCAAACATAGTCTTGAAGATATATTTTTATTTGACTGGGACACAGAAGAGGGAGTATAGGGGATTTGGTGATGGAAAGGATGGTAATGCAAAGTTATATTATTTAGTTATAATCTGAAGGTTAACACTGTTATTTTAATCAGAAACATATTACAATCATTCATTGGGTTTACTTATGACATTTACTGTTATGTATGGTAACTTAAATTTTGATGAACAAAAGTTATTTGTAGTTATGCATTACAATTGAAGACTCATTTTGTTCAAACAGCAACTAAACAAAAAAAAAGTTGCATAGTTCCATAATTAAATCTTTATTTATAAGCTTACAACAAATATTGTTAATGAATAACACCAGTTTTCCTCCACAAATATTTGTTTTTAAACAATAACACAACCAAGAGATTACTGAAAGGTATCTTGCATAATTTGTAGTTAGTTTTTAGCTTAGTTATGAACACAATTAACTGAAGAGTTCCGGGGGGGGGGATAGTAGTACAAAAAGAATCATGTTTTTGAGAAAACTAATATTATGTTTTATTATGATAACCATGACAAACATTTTCTTCAAAAGTTTACAGTTTGATAATGAATACCTATATATTTTATTATAAGTGGTGTACTATATTATTTGTAAATTTATTAGTTTTTGAATTTATAACATAAATTGAGTATGAAGTACAGTGTAAAATGGGGAAAAAGAATCAATATGATTTTTTTTTTTTTTTTTGTTACAATTACATACAGCTACAAAAGATAATGAAAAATGGCATGATCACAGGATTATTATTCTTAATAATTTTTTGTTTAAACTAGTACATACTGAATTCTTGGTGTTTGATGTAGGCATATGAAAAATATAGAACTTTATAAATTAACATTGTTAAAGTAAACAAAATATAGGGTAGAGTGTTGTACCTTGAAACACTTTTCACTCTTTTTTTTTTGTGGCCTCTGAATAGTTCGATTTTCTTGTAAATAAATTCTATAAATATTGTTTTAACCCTCTTAATGTATCCTATGAATTTATAATTCTTATAAGCATTGTTTTTCGTTTTCAAAAAAAATAATTTCTGTGTACATGTTTAATGATCCAAGGTACAACATAGGCATGTACCTTGGAACGGGCCATGTTGTACCTTGAAACGCGATTTAATATTTAGGAATAATGCAGTTAAATCACACAATTAATATATCAAAGGTTGTATTAAAAATCAGAATGTGTTGAAATACAAACAAGTAACATTTAAGCTCAAACTCTATATTCAAAAATATTGTGACTCATGTTTAATTGTTATTATTTCTCCTTTTACAAAAATCACAAACGTAATTCTTCCACCCTTGTTCAGCGTCTGCACACATCTCGTGAGCCCATCTCTGACACTGTATACAGCGAATCCATTCTTCTCCACCCACATCATTTTTATATGGTTCACGGCATAAGAGACACTCTTCATCATTGCTGTCGTCATCATCAGTGTCGATTAGGGGGACAACGTCATCCTCTTCATCAGAGGATGTTGCTGGGCTCTTCGGTTTAGCTTTTCTTATTTTCTTACCCATTTTTGCAGGTTTATTCTTTTGGTTATTTTCTTCAAGAACGTCTTTTTTGTTTTAAAATTTAGCTTTCGCCGTCGTCTCTTTTTTATTTTTGCTAGTTTCAAGTTCTCCTTTTCAGGGGTGTCTGTAATTATTCTTGTTTTCCCAGGCTTCCTACCTTTTTTGGCATTATTTACCCTTGGCTTAGCCTTGGGGAAAGGTTGCACCTCCTCTGGAGACACCACTGTAGACGAGACGGCATAGAACTCGGACCAGGCACATCACTGCCAAACGTTTCAGAATTCAAAGATGATTCAGCTGACAATAACTCATCCTGACTGTAAGTGACATCAGGTGCACAGGGTTCAACATTCGGATTAGGTCTATCCGTCACGTAGGATGGCAGGTAGTCGTCATCAGAAAATATATCTCGATCCAGTGGGAATATTCCTGGGACTCTAAACCCCTTTATGATGTTCGATGGTGTAAAAGCCCGAGGATATGCTTTCCCCACTACTTCTGAAACTCCATATATGTCAAAGGTGCAGCCTGGATGATTTACCAACCAAGAATCTACACAGGTATTGTAATATGCTTTTAAAGGACCATACAAAGCCAGGTCTAGGGGTTGTAGTTTATGTGAAGTGTGTGGGGGAAGGTGACGATAACAACACCAGAACTTGACGCTAACTCAACGGCCTCAACACTGAGGTGAGTCTCATGATTGTCCATCAATAATAAAATACGCTCTTCTCTGGAAGGTTTTGTCATTTTAATAAAATGCCTTAAAAACTGTAAAAATGTTGATTCATTTGACCATCCAGTTTGTGTAGCAGCTCCGATAGATCCAGGTGGAGCTCCGGTCATCATTCGATCCTTAAAATGGACCCTGGGAAACACAAACATAGGTGGAATGGATATCCCGGTTGCACTTACAGCAGTTATCAATGTTACAAGGTTGCCTCGTTCTGCTGATGTTGCACTTCCTATCTGTCTCATTCCTTTGGGTGCTACAATTTTTCCTGGAACTTGGACTGTAGACAGTCCAGTCTCAAATCTAGATTCCAAATACGATCTGGAGTTATTGGCCCAAAACGCTGATGAACACTTTCAAGGTTGTCAAAAAAAAGCCCCAACGTTTGTTTTATTGAAACTGGTTGCTCTACTCAAACTTGTAGCTTGCGGTTTCGAATAGATAGATCAGGATGCCTTTTCATAAAGCACCTCATCCATTCTATTCCTGCCGTTTGTTCGTTATCCCAATGTTCTGAGTATTTTTTCCATTTGCCCGAGCAAACTTGTATGCAAGGTCACGGACCTTTTTTACTTAAGCCGTAATTCATCTTCGCAACTTTTTTATGTAGTCTATCAAACACTTTTCTTCATTAGAACTGAATATTTGTTTAGTATTAAATTTAGCGACATATTGATATTCTTGCTTTTCAGATTGACGAAATGCTGTAACATGTCTGGATAGTGTAGCTAATTTTACCCCATAAACACTACACGCTTCCCTAATAGAAATTCTGCAGTCTGGGTGTGCTGTGACCGCTTCTACAGCTCTTTTCATAGTATTCGAGTCTATAGGAGGCCTCTTGTTGCCCGCTTTACTACGTGGCATCGTTACCTGGAACAAAACGCATAAAAACTAATAACTTGTTGTACCTTGGAACATGTTCCAAGGTACAACAAGTTTTATGTTTGTGGTACAACAGGTAGCCATTTTGAACAAAAACTACCGCCTAACATAGAAAAACAATCTAACAGTTTAAGTAAGTTATAAGGATTTACTCACCAGAATGTGACGAATCTCTTTAACGAATATACAACGTTCTACAGGAAACTCGGAGGGCGTACAAAGCCAAACAATATGCAGCTGAATATTTACTTTTCACGAGCAAAAAACAGTTTAGTGCATAACTCACGATAACTACTACCGAAATGAACGGGATTTTTGCTAGCGCTCCTTAGCGTCACTATCTACTATATAGTTCATTTTCAGCCTGCTAGGTGGCATTACCTTGCAGATCGAGCTCGTGTTCCAAGGTACAACGTACTCAAGGTACAACACCCTACCCTACTGTGTAAACATTTTGTTTTTACTTGTTAAAAATGTTAAGAAATACAAAATTAATCGAACATTACAGGAAAGAAACTTAAAAATATTGGTATTTATACAGTGTAGCTTGTTGTTTTCAAATAGAGATTTTTGAATATTTTTTTCTTTTATTACATAACTTTATCCAATTAACACATATTCACCTGCGGAACATATTTTTTTAGATTTCTTATGATTTCAAGCTGGTTTTTTTACGGAACTATATTGTGACGTTATTGCTGTTTAAATTACATGAAACATACTAGATTTCCTATACGTGACTTGCTCCTCACGTGCACCATCATTTACTTCGACTTACTGCTCATGAAAATTTTAAAACTGTGTCTGTTTAATTAAATAGGTTTTTACACGGCAAAATTGTTGGTTAGTTTGTCAACGATTCTTCACTCAAGTATCATATCAGTCAGGTTCCTTACTCAACAAATGTTTTAGTTAAGTTCTTCTTGAATATTTTTTTAAAAGTCCTTTTTCATCACTTTAGTGATCAAAAACATGTTACCTACTTGAAATAGGAAAAAGTCACACGAAGCCATGTCTGGCGAATACAGTATGCCATGTCTGGGGCATCGTTACAGTACTGTTTTTGGCCAAAAAATCACGAACAAGCAATGAAGTGTGAGCTGGTGCATTATCGTGGTGCAAAAGCCATGAATTGTTTTTCCACAGATCCGGGCGTTTTTTCTGGATTGCTTCACGCAAACAGCATTGAACTTGTAGGTAGTACGCCTTATTTACCGTTTCACCTGGTGACAGGAATTCATGATGCACTATGCCATTAATATCGAAGAACACAGTGAGCACATAACCTTCCCATTCGACCGCACTTGTCATGCCAGAATGCCTCCACTGGGATGATTGAGCCTTAGTTTCGACGTCATATCCATAAACCCATGTTTCGTCACCTATTATAATAAGTTTCAGTAATTCTGCATCGTCGTTGACTTCATTTAGTGACTCCTAAGCAACTTCCATTCGCTGCTGTTTTTGTTCAAAATTCAACAATTTTGGAACGAATTTTCCTGCCACGCGTTTCACACAGAAAACATTGGAAACAATATCATGGCATGATCCAATCGATATGCCAACATCATCAGCGACCTCTCTAATTGTGATTCGGCGATTGTTCATAACCATTTCTTTCACTTTTTCCACATTTTCATCGGTTGTTGATGTGCTGGGGCGACTAGGACGTTCGTCACCTTCAACGTCTTCACGGCCTTCTTGGAAACGCTTATACCACTCGTAAACTCTTGTTTTACTCATATCAGACTCATCATAGGCCTTTGTTAACATTTCACACACTTTGTTACACTTTATTCCATTTTTTACGCAAAATTTGATACAAATTCTTTGATCCATTTCTATTAACAAATGAAAATCACCGAGCTCATAAAAATACGTCTAACCTTAGTGGCTGTCACAAAGTCAACAATGAAAACAGCTGAAAGTTTTATCATACTTTAAGGGCATGTATACCAACATAATAAAAAAAAAGTTTGACATTCGGACTCTCCAAGCCCGCAAAATTTAAAAACTTTAGTTACTTTCTGAACACACCTCGTATGTGACTGACCTTCTGGCTAAAAGAATTCATTTAATAAAGTAGAACCTATATCACATGTGTGATTTCAGACTTGATAATCCCAGTCACATATGACTGACAGGTCTACAAGTAGAACAAGAGCATTACAAATATCGCCCACCTCGGTGGCCTAGTAGATAGAGTACTAGGCTTTCACCCCAAAGACCTGGGTTCGATTCTCGGCCAGGGATTGGCATTTTTATACGCTATAAATCATCCGATCGTCTGCATTAGCCCAAGTGTGCACAATAGTCAGACGTTAAAACAAAAAAAAAAAAACCAAATATATTAGTGTATTTTTAGGTTCAGTAATGGATATTAGTTCCTTTAGGAAATTTATTAAAACAAATGTTCTAAAAACTTAATGGTGTTAATACATGACATGACAACATTAAGTTTTTAATATTTCCAAAAGCAATAAATCTGGTTCAAAATTTTAACTACAATGGCTTATTAAATCAATGGGTAATTAAGTTGATTTCCAGCCATATGAAAAAAAGTCTTTAAATATTTCTATGTTCAGTATAATGATCCGCCTTCCCTAGCTTCGTCAATTCTGTTTTTGTTGACGCGTTTCGGAGAACCTCCATCTTCAAAAACTATATCTATACTCAAATATATATGAGTATATATATATATATATATATATATATATATATATATATATATATATATATATACTGAGGCTATTCAGAAAGTAGATTACGTTTTTGGATAAAAAAAAAACTAAGTACAGGAAAAAAATTTTATTATATACATTCGAAAGAGGAACTAAAATACTATTTTTCGACATAATCGCCAAACAAATTTAGACATTTGTCATATCGGTGAACTAGCTTTGAAATTCCGTGTCGTAGAATTCCGCTGCCTGTGACGCCAGCCAGTCAGTCACGCCGCGCGGAGATCTGCGTCGTCATCAGCGCTGTGTTGCAAGCCAAGTCTTCATCTTCGGGAATAAGTGGAAATCACTAGGTGCCAGGTCCGGACTGTAGGGTGGACGAAGTAATGTTCATGACGAAGAGAAGAGTGGCAGACCGAGCATTGTGAGTGATGAGCTGGTTGCAAATGTCAATGAAAAAATTCGTGAAAACCGCCGTTTCACAATAACCGAACTTTCACTTTGTTTCCCACAAGTTTCGCGAACATTGTTGTATGTAAATTGTCACCAAAAAGTTAGGATACCATAAGTTTTGTGCCAGATGGGTGCCAAAGTTCCTGACAGAACAGCACAAGGGTCAGCGTATGGCTGCATCGTTGTCATTTCTGGACGCTTACGACAAAGATGGTGAATCATTTCTTGATCGCATTGTAACGGAGATGAGACTTGGGTTAAGCACGTTACCTGTGAGACAAAACTACAGTCTATGGAGTGGGGCACACAAATTCCCCAAAAACCGAGGAAATGTTTACAAACCCTGTCAGCAAGGAAGATCATGGTGACCGCGTTTTTGGGACAGGAAAGGTGTTCTTCTGGTTGACTTCCTAGAACGTGGAGCAACCATAAACTCAGAAAGGTATTGCCAAACATTACGAAACTTAAGACGAGCTATCCAGAACAAGCGGAGAGGAAAACTGAGTGCAAAAGTGTTGTTTTTGCACGACAATGCCCGCCCTCACACGGCAAATCGAACAAAGACGCCTTGACGGCCTTCAAGTGGGGAGATTTTCCTCATCCACCCTACAGTCCGGACCTGGCACCTAGTGATTTTAACTTATTTCCGAAGATGAAGACTTGGCTTGCAACACAGCGCTTCGATGACGACGCAGATCTCCTCGCGGACGTGACTGACTGGCTGGCGTCACAGGCGGCGGAATTCTACGACACGGGAATTTCAAAGCTAGTTCACCGATATGACAAATGTCTAAATTTGTTTGGCGATTATGTCGAAAAATAGTATTTTAGTTCCTCTTTCAAATGTATATAATAAAATTTTTTTCCTGTACTTAGTTTTTTTTTATCCAAAAACGTAATCTACTTTCTGAATAGCCCTCGTATATATATACATACACATATATATATATATATATATATATGTATAGTTTTTGAAGATGGAGGTTCTCTGAAACGCGGCAACGAAAGTAGAAGTGACAAAGCTAGGGAAGGCGGATCATTATACTGAACATATTGACAATAATCCTAGCAGAAAAGAAGAAGAAGAATATAAAAAGAATTTTAAATATTTTTTAATTATTTGAAGCATATTCTCAAATTATCTCATTTTGAATAGACTTTTCAAAAGAAAAAAGGTCTTCCATTTAGAATAATAGAGGGCATTATTTTCATATTGAATGTTTAAACATATAGCAATGTTTTTAAAATATAATCTATGAAAACATTAATTTGTTTCCATTGTCTGTGTTGAAGACAGCCAGTTTCTGCAATTAATTTTTCACATAAATCATTTCCTGGACGTTTCTGCCTCTTAATAAAATCAATGAAAGTTGTGATAACTACTTTTTCTTCCTCATACGTCAACGGAATACTAGGTTTCCTATGAGTCTTTTTGCTACAATTTAGGCCTTCTTCTTCAGAATCTTCATACAATACTTTTTCTGGTACATAGTCCGGATCATGGTTTTCTGTTTCACTTCTGGATTCATTAATATTTTCAAAATTCAGGCTTCGGATAATAAATGCATCAGAATTGTTACCAAAGTCATTTGAGTCGGATGTAAATTGTTGGTTATTAGTTGCATTCTTTGATCGCCTGCGCAACAAATTTGCTCCCACTCTGGAAACTTACAAACATTGTCTGTTTTTGAATGAGTTGCAACTTCATGTCTAAAACCAGTGGAAGTAAAATATTCTGGTTTTTTAAGTGTAATTTTACTTTTAAGATGTCGAAAGATACGACAAGCATCATACGGCCTATCCAAATAAATTCGTGGAAAGAGCAACGTTTTGTTTTGAATATCCACGTGATTCCTCATGGTTACAAGCAAATCTAAACATTTTTTCATTAACTCTGTTAATAAAATAGGAACACTGCGGCCTCTTTTTCCGGGCACGTAAAACATAGTTAAAGAATTTTTAGGTAACAGTTCGCTCTCAGAAAGAATATTTTCTAAATTTCCTTCGAACTCAACATCATTCCTTGATAAATAATCCTTCAATGTTGCTCAAGCAACCTCACCGCCTCTACGGCAATTAAAAATTATCAAGTCTGCTATGAGTGCCTCACATAATTTCTCAAACGTTTCGGGATTAGATGTTGTTTTTAATTCTTCATATAAATTATTTTCTTCCTGTGTTAAATATGAACTAGCTGTTTTAATGTCTCTTTTACAGGCAATCAAAAGCGCTTTGTTTCTATGATTTTCATTTTCAGATTTTATTGCGTTTGTTGAGATGGTAAATTTCCAATTTAATTGTATGCAGAATCTTCAGTAGACTGATAATCAAAAATCAATTCCTTTTTTGTATCATAAGACAGATTTTCATTCTTTCTTATTTCAAGTTTTACAGTGTCCAAGGCCAAATGTATGGAACTTTTGAGTCTAGCTGGCTTACTTGGGATCTTCACGACCCCTGTTGACTCATTATAGCCACTTAACTTTTGAACTGCAAACAGTAAAAGTTCGCAATTTTTTGATCTCAAACAATCTTTAAATTTTCTTATTTTCGAGTTAATATTTCTTATAATTTAGCAAGATCTCGCATCTTGGACGAAATGTGTTTTTGACTGACATTCTTTGTGGTTATTTCTTAATTTTGAACCTATATGTAAAATTAAATCATCACTTCTGATTATTTCACCTTCTTCATCATGTCTTATAATAGGTAAAATGTTTTTTATTAAATCATCAGAAGCTCCACTAAGTGCTGTATCTGGATGAATTGTTGAGCTTTGTAAAACTCTCTTATGGCTAAGAATAATCTCTTTTGGCTCAGCTTCCTTAAAGTTTTCAATTTTGTCACAATCACTATAATGCTTTTTCATGTGACCTTCGCGCACCTTTAGTGAACAAAATTTACATTCTTTTATATTACCTTCAAATTTGTTACATATTTTTCTATGTAAAAAAAATTCTTTCTCTACTAATACTAAGCAAAAAGCACACGTCACAAAATCTTTTTTCCTAGGTGACTGTTCCTTCAGTGGCCTTTTTGCTGGAATAAAAGATGATTGAAAGTCATTTGCATTGTAAAAATAATTTCCCTCTTTACGAAGGTCAGCCAGAATTTGTCTTCTTTCATTACTTCCTGGCGGTAGACACAATAGACGAATGACATCAAGCTCTTCTTTTTGTTGTCTTAGTAAATGGCGTGAATAGTTTGAACAAATTATAAATTTTTCACAATAAAAACACATTTTTCTTGCACTTACTGCCTTGACAAAATGACTCACGATCACTGGCCTGGTTTGAAGTTGTTTCATTATTTGACTGGCTGCTTTCCAACTGAAAAATATAAATAACAGAACTATAACAAAGATTATTAGAACTGGTGTAAAAGGCTTTTAACTATAATCTTAAGAAGTACAAGAACAAATTTTTTTAAACAATAAATAAAAGTAATCTAAGATTGATACATATTTGTATTTACTTCTTACATGTCATGCATGCTTTCTTGCTTGCACATCTCAAAAATAATTTCAATGATCCCATCAAACAATAGAAATAATTATTTGTAAATAGAGAGGAGATACAAAAGACAAAAAAACTTCTTTAAGCACTCAAATAAATTTCAGTTAGGGCCTGATTAGATCTTGTATACAATTAATTTCAATCAATATTACACAAGAAATTACAAGATATGCAAATTTAGAATTAATATCTGAGTTGTTGGCATCTATTGATGTAGGAGCAGCACAATCATTAGATATTTTAGGAATTTGTTCTGGTGAAATTCCGGCTGAGCTAGGACTTCCAAGCACACACTCTGCATAAGCTTCAGGCATTATTTGTGTTGAACTTCCAGCAGAACTTTGAGCAGAAGCTGCACTTTCCCAATTTTTAATTTGTGTTTCATTTATTGAAGGATTCAACATATTGAAATGTTCTGCATTTTCTTTGTAAATAGGCACATTCAGTTGTGAATCCTATAAAAAAATGGAATTTTTCATTATCATAAATATACAGCTCAGTTAAAAAAACACGATAGTTTCAACTTATTTGTAACAATATTACAAAATAATTATATTAAACAAATGGATTCTCTTACAGATTATGAATTAAATCAAAAATTTTAATAATAGACTTTTTCTGCAGACTACAACAATCAAATTACAATAACTCTGACAATAACGAAAGGTTAAGACTTATATTAACAGCAAATATGGGGATTACTACACTTCCCCTTTAATTAACTAACAATTTTGGCTGGACTGAAACTGGCTGAGTAAATATGTAAATTATTACAGTGACCATATTTAAAGTTAATGGGCTTAATTGTTGTACTTACTGGTTTGTTTACTACTTTGGGAGATGAAATTTTGCAGATATTTGATTGGATAGAATCAAATATATGTAAATCCAAAACATCTTTTGCTAAATAAGGTTTGGTCTCATTTAATACTAGTGGTTGGAAGTTGTTTTCTAGTCTGACCTGCAATACATATATTTCTTTAAAAAAATCAGTGAATAATTTATTTTCTACATAACTCAATATCACGATAGTTAACTAAATGTCAAGTAATAAATAGAGAAACTACATGATAACTTATAGAAGTAATCAAACACTGGTTTAGGCCTAAGACAGTTTTTGAAAACTGTTAAAACCTAATTCCAATTATATGATCAGTGTTTCACATATATAAATTGCTGCCTATATAATTTGTGGTCCTTCTTATTATTTTTTTTTTTTTTATATTAATTACAACTGAGGCGTGCCCCATCTAGTAATTTTTCTTTATCATTGTGTTCACTGTGTGCTGGGGTGCAGTCCGACGGCTGGTCCCAATGTGTTTACGGTCTGGAGAGGTCAATTGGCTTGGTCCTCTTCAGCCTTCTTGTGATGTTGTTACTGCGGCTTAGTAGTTGGACAATCTCTGTATTATTATGCTGTTCTAACCTGCAATAATGCTTAGCCGAGAGCTTTTTAATGACTTCCTGAACAGATTCATCACCTAGGTCCTTATGTATGTTTTCATTTCTCACATACCAAGGGGCGTTGACAATCGTTCTCAATACTTTATTTTGAAAAACTTGAATAATTTTACTATTGCTTTTTCTTGTACATCCACAGAGTGGTGCACCATAGGTCCATATTGGTCTTAGAACTTGCTTATATAGCAGTATCTTGTTGTCTATCAAAAGTTCTGAATTTCTTCCAATAAGCCAAAACATTTTATTGAATTTGAGCTGTAGCTCCTCTTTTTTCTTTTTTACATGCATCTTCCATCGGAGCTTTGCATCGAGTGTCATTCCTAGATATTTAGCACTGTTTGCATATGTTATACTCCTTTCGTTTAATATTATTGGTAATGGTTCATGTTTTCTATTCGTAAAATTAATGTGTACAGTTTTTGCTTCATTAAGCTTTACTCTCCATTTTTTTTGTCCATTGACTTACTGCGTTGGTGGCATTCTGTAATTTCTCTGTGACTTCTAAAATGTTTTCCCAAACTGTTAAAATTGCTGTGTCATCTGCAAACATTGCTACTGTGGAGTTCCCAGTAACTGGTATGTCTCTAGTGTACAGAAGGTACAGTACAGGGCCAAGAACACTTCCCTGAGGTACTCCTGAATTAATTGTTTTAATTTGTGAGTATTCAAGTTCGTATCTAACCCGAAAATGTCTCTCACAAAGGTATGACTTTAAAATTCTGAAGAATTGCTCTGGTAAGTCCCGTTGTAGTTTATGTTCCAGCCCACAGTGCCAGACTCCATCAAACGCCTGCGCCACGTCAAGAAATATACCTGAGCAGATTTGCTTCCTCTTCATAGCTTCCTCTATTATATCCACCACTCTATGAACTTGTTCAATTGTAGAATGTTTTGCCCGAAAACCGAACTGATGTGCAGGTATGAGCTCCCTATCTTCTATAATAACCTTCAGTCTTTTTAAAGGAGTTTCTCAAAGAGCTTAGATAGTATTGGCAATAATGAAATTGGTCGGTATGAGGTTACCTCATGTAGTGGTTTACCCGGCTTAGGTAACATAATTACTTCTGCTACTTTCCATTGATTCGGAACATACTGTAACCTGAATGCTGCATTGATAATGTACAGCAGTCTCCTCAAGGCTTTCTCTGGAAGTTCTTTGGTTATTTGCCCTGTAATTAGATCATATCCTGGTGCTTTTTTAGGATGTAAATTCTGACTGATTTCGTTTATTAGTTCTTGTAGCGTTACTGGTCTAATGTCTAGTTTATCTATTTTGTTTATTTTTGGTAGATGTTCATCTGCCGTTTGCCTGGGGAGAGGACAGGAATATTATTATTGTTATTGATAACCAACAACATGTATAACAAACATGTATAACAGACAAGTAAAATGTTATATATATTTCTTTATTTAGGTAAAATATACAAAGTGGCACCCAACAAGTAAAATTATGAAAAATAATAGTGGAAAACTGTTCTATATTACAAAGGAAACAAAACAAACACAAGTTTATTACAATACAAATTGTGGTTTTACATTGCATATGACTCAGTGTTAAAGTGAAATTACCAGATTTCAAAATTTTTCTGACCAGATTTAGGACAATATTAAGCTAGTAACATTTAACTGAAAGGCTTAAACTACATAAAATAATGAACATACACTATAAGAGTCTATTTTAGGAAATAAAAATATTTATTTGTATTTAATTATGCTAAAATTAATAGAATCATTTTTCCCTACACAATAAAAAACAAACAAAATGTACTTCCAGACCCCAAGTAAATACAAAGTTTTGGGCAAGAAAGGACATTTTTCAAAATTCCGATTTTTCTAGTCTGGTGATAACATCCTGGTTACCTAGATTAATATTTTAATTTATATAAACTAGTTCCCATATCAAGTAATAGTTTGAAAATCAAGTAAAAACCTAAAACTAATAGCAATGTGTATAGTGTGTTTTGACTGTTAGGTTATTCTGTTTTTTTAGATCATACTTCTATTATGATTTATAAGCAACAGATACAAGTGTTGGGTCAATTCTTAAGACCCAAGAGTCAGTAATATCAGTAAGGAACATTATGAAACTACCAACAATGAAAGGAGCCATCATAGCGATAGGTGGTTTTTTTAGATAAATCTTATTAATTTTAGGGTTAAAATTTAATATTATTAATATTAAAATATAATTTAATATTAAAATTAATCCCTAGGATTTAGAGATTTAACCTTGCTAATGATTAGGCCTGCATCTTAAAGTTGTTTGTAGTATATAACCTACCTGAAAAAATTATACATAATTGTCAGACATGTAGGCCTGAAAGTATAACTAACGACCATCACCTATATTTTTCAAAATTTTTCACCAAAATGCTTTAAATATATAAGTAAGAATCCAAAGTATCATTGTGCAGAACACAAAAAAAACTTAAAATAACCTTACCGATACTATGAACACTAACCTAGTTAGTGTTCAAAAGTTGGACAAAATTCAGCCAGTTCGTGCTTTGAACTCACTATTCGTTACTTTACAGTTTGTTTTTCTGTTAGAAATTGCATAAAAAAGTAACTTAATAAATTGGATTATTTAAATATTTTTACCAATAAAAAAAGGCTAGGTAAATACAAAAGTACCATTTAATTAAGGTAAATATGCAGTGTAGGTTGTTTTTGATTTTTCCTAATTTTTTTGCTAAAACACTTTATTACATGCCCTAAAGCAATAATCCAAAATATAAAATCACAGGAAGTATGACAAAAATTTATCCAAGTCTAACACACACACACACACACACACACAATACTACACTTACGACTTTTAACACTTTACACGCACACTTACATTTAGGGAGGCAATAATAGCCTCAATGTGCTTTTTGCATTAAAATAACAACAACAACAAATGAAAATGAAGTGACTGGCATAATCTCAAAAAAGTAGATTCTGCTAGCGCAAGAAAGTAGGTAACATAATTTTGAATGCTAAAACAATAAAAAAACCTTTTTTTTAAAAAAAAAAGAACTCAATAACCTGACACTGTTTTTGGGTGGTGAATCTAGCTAACATGGTTGTTGGGTGATAAAAACACCGTAATTTAAAAAAACTCAATAACCTGACATGGTTGGTGAAAAAATTATTTACTTAAACTAGTTACAGGTAACGTGTTTTTGATTGATAAAAAAACCTGCATTTGTTTTTAAAAGTACTCAGTGACCTAAGTGACAGTTGTTGGGTAGTGAACCTAACACAAAAAGAGGCAAATTGCAAAGTTCACAAATAATGGACACCGTTTTAACAATGTTTTTATTATAAGAACGAACAAATAAAAAACCTTTAACATTTAGTAATGACTGTCAGATTTGTAATGCTCTTGAGAGTATTACGTACGCATAGTTTATAATTACACACTTAACTGGTAAATTTATGTATGAAATTAAATTTTTAATGCAGTTTAAACAACAATGTCGTTACAATATAGTTCCATAAAATAACAGCCAAAAATCATAAGTAATCTTTTAAAAAAAAATTATTTTCCGCGGGTGAATATGTGTTAATTAGATAATAAGGTATAATATAATTAAAATTAAAAAAAATTTTTTTTTTAATCACTTCGAAAAAAAAAACAACCTACACTGTATCATAAATACCTTCATTAATTTCTTCTTTAGTCTATGTAAAATATATATATGGGTTTACACTTACTGATGCAAAGGACAATAGTTTACTACAGGTTTTTTTCTTTGGGCTGCATGTTTCTTCTGAAAACAGTAAGTACATTAAACTAAGCATTACAAATTAAACATAAACTTCTCTATTACCATTTTCTATAGTTTATCAACTTGTGTTCTGATAGTTACATCTAGCAAAACTATTTTATCTACAGACTTTGTAGGTTTGACACACAAGTCTAAATTTTTAGGCTAGACTAGTTCATTCACTAGCTATGTTTTTATTCATATTAACCCTACCAAGTCCTACACTTAAGAGAAACAGACAGACCTCAGTCATATTGTTTTAGAGTCAAAACTTCACAACTCTAGAAGTAAGAATTAATGCTACACAAATTATATGCATACAAAAAAACCCTAACCTGATATGGTTTTGAAAGAAATTCAGATTTGAAATCCTTTTACCTACCTTGGAAAATAGCATGCTGGCAGTGAAAAATTACAATGTGCAATTGTCAATGATGCACTTATCTACAAATTTTCCGTACTTTAGATAAAAAATAATTGCTACAAACAAATTAGAAATGACTACAGTATACTTTGTGTAATAAATCACCAGTTCTCATGCAATGTAAATACAATGATATTGCAAAATAGTTTTGTTAAAAATTCGACAAAATCATAACAAAACAATCGTTAAATGGATTTATAATATATTAAGTTTCTTAATTTCATCACATAAAGGTAGCAGAACCAAAATATTGTATAATTAAATAGTAATAAGCAATAATAATATTGCTGTAATATTAATTACACAAATATTTTTTCCCTTCTATGTTAAAATATAGGTAGGCTATGTCAACATTGTGCCCTTGAATACTTAATAGATTTTGGCTAACGCAAAGGGCTTTAAAGCTGTATTTGTTAATTTTACTGGTATTTTCAATCTCAACAAAATCAATCTTACTTCACCCTAATCTAAGGATACCTATTTACCCACAAATAAAGTATGTTTAGTTATACTCAGAACTAAGATTTCTTGAACCTATAAATATGTACAGGCAATAATCATAAGTATAAACTACTTCAGATATATGCCAAATACTACTTGGCTTATGGGTGTTAAGTCGAAGACTTAATAATAACCTTTATCTTAGCAATCTTTGTGAAATTCTGATACATCACTACTATTATTATTATTATTATTATTATATAGTAATTTTTATAAAAGTCTTTTTTTACTTTTTTATAAAAATTTAAATTTTTATATAGTCTTACAATGAATAGTTACTTACACAAATTGCTAATATTCAACGTTAAATAATGTAAGGTCTTAATATTAAAGTTAAACATTCATGAATTTACTAACCTTTATCGAAGACAACTCCTGCTTTTTCCAATAATCTTTTAGTACTGACAACATTTTGGTCTAAAAGCGAAAACTATTTTTTTTATGTATCAACTCTTCACTTTAAAGAAATAACTTCACTTTAAAAAACGAACTTCACTTTAAGTAACTAACTTCGACAAAAACACAACAACCAACATAAACACACGTGTCAGTATTTTCTCTTGCAATAGCTACTTCAATATGGCCGCATAAACAATTTCAGGTTCTCTAGAGCTAAATTTACAAGGGTTTTGCGAACATAACTTTTTGCCTCCCTGGAGGTCAGAACTCGAAGCGGAGGCAAATACTCGCTCGGGAGGCATATCCTAATGAATGACATGTATAAAGAGGTAAAGTTTAAGGAATGGCAAATCTGTATATATATAAATTACTTATATGTGTGTGTGTTCACAATTGATTCCAACTTGGTACACAAATTTATTATGGCAATAACTGAGAAAATTTTATTACAGTTTAACAGTTTCAAAATTATTGTCCATTCCAATTAAAAAAATATATAGCTTTCTTATTTGAAAGCTTTTTTTGAAAAAATGGTTTCACCATTATAATCAATGTTATGCCTATTAGTATTGCATTGATTAGTATTGTAAACTGCAAAAATTACTATTGTAAACTTTCACATTTAAACTTCAGCATAAAGTTACTGTATGTACACTGAAAATGTATGGAAGATTCAATGTTGGTTATGACACTGTAATCATATTTTCAAAAATCTAATATAAACAATATTATAGTTTGGTAATTTGCTCCTTCATGTTGCAAATTTTATTAGGTAAACAGATTGCATATTGGTCAGTCATAGCCATGCCTTAAATTGTTAAACTACATCCTTATATATTCACAAGCAGAAAATATTAGTAACAAATATATTATGATATTTAACCCTACAAAACACAGGTAAATTTTGCACCACACAGATGGGGTGCAGAGGAATCCCAGTTACAAATTATTTAACTGTGATTATTTTGAAAGAATATTACTTACTTCAATAAAAATGCAATTTATATGTTTCTAAAATTTATTGTTTCAAAGTACTGGCCACATGGATTTCTCATGAGGCACGGAGACCCACCTATATGTTAGTTTTGTGGTGATATAATCACAATCAAAAGCTTTCTTCTGGACTGTAATGGTTTCAAAAGCATGCCTCAAATGTGTGGATTGGGTGCCTTTCATTGAGGGAATTTTAAAGAACGATTCGTCAGTCATTGACCAAGTTCTAAATTTTTTAAACATATTTGAACAACTTCAGTTACGGTATTGGTGTGCAGCATAATATTATTAATTTATATACCTTTTTTTTAACTAGTTACTCACTTTTGTTGTTATATTGTTTTGTTTTTCACATTTTTATTCCTGTTAATCCTTTTTGATTAAGTTTATATATTTTGATAATGTTATCTAGTTTTAGTGTTCAGTTTTATTTTTACTATAGTATTAACTATATTTAGGTTGTTTCCCTTTCGTTTAAGATATTTTGCTGGATGGCGATGATAGCTTTATGCACTTTTTGCTAAAAGCCTTAATTAAAAAAAACAAAGTACTGCTACGTTAATTTTATTACATTTGCATTGTCCCAAAGGTTACATACAATTTTCTGCAGTATCTTGTTTTCATATTCACACAAATGAACAAGCTATTACATCTGAACACAAATAAAATTATACGTTCTTCTTACTTAATGCTAGTGGAATTAGTTTCATTTCACATGAATTGTAAAAATAGTAGTCTAATAATAATAACAGTAATAAAATATTTTATCAATCATTAAACTTGACTTGAGTTTACCTGACATAAGTCAACATATTGCTTACATTATGTCTTACAACATTACAGTGTCTTTTTTGTTTGGAACAAGTAGGTTTTTGACATAACAAAATGACTGTTTTCCTATCTTTTGATCTGGGACACAAAACAAAATCCCTGTTTCACTTTAGTGGAAATGCGGATTTCTGTGTAGGGTCCCTCAATTTCAAAAGTGCTCCTTATAACTGTAGGTAATCCTCATGGCAGTGTTTTTCCCAATCTTTTGGCTAACTACATACAAAGTTCTCTGAGAAATTGTTTTCTTATTTTTTGTGTTAGTATACACAACTTTAGCATTTATACCACGTTTATCCAAAATCTCCATAAAGGAACCATAGAGACCAACTTCATGATTTTCTTTTTGTTTTGCTGCTGAAAATACTGGGACTGTACTTAACCCCATAAATACAACAGACTGTAAGAACGCATTACAACCCCATAAATACAACAGACTGTAAGGACGCATTACAACCCCATAAATACAACAGACTGTAAGGACGCTAGGTAGATCTGCAATTGAAGAACTGAGAGAGGGGTCAGTAAAACCATCTACAAACATCTGTTAGCACAAACTGAGAAAAGAAGAGGCGGTAGTAAAGGGACTTCCAATTAAACTAAGAAGCAGATCAAATCTTGGGAGTGAGAAACATCAGTAACAGGACTTCAACGACAGAGCTGCTGGAAACCATGCTCTAAGATTGTCAGCTATGTCCACTCTAGGGAACAACAGAGATCCTGTGCAGAGGGAAACTCAGAAGAACCATGGGACTCATTATGGGGAACTGTGGTTTGAGGGTGCATCTGAACAGGATAAGAATTTACCATGGAGAAACAGTGTAGGTTAAGCAGGATGGATGAGGAAACTGAAGATCACAAAGTTCATGATTATGATCATGCCAGCAGGAAGCAAAGATTGTGTTTTGCAGGACCTATCTGAACTTTTGCATATTTAAATTATTGAGAGTTATTAAGGCTGCTAGGCTCTGATAAGCAGCCACTGGTAAGAGTGCTTGATTACCTTTAGCCGAATCAATTTCAGCTTGATTTGTAACTTGCCTACAACGAAGCTCCAACTACAACTAAACGTGTCTAGTAGGACAATCTTGTAAACATTTGCTTACTTAAATGAAGTTGTATTTAAATGTATGTTTTTTCTTATTTATAATAATTACAGTTTTCAAAAATAGCTGTTATTTATGAACGGATTCAAACCAAACCCTATCAAATTCAACTCACTTCAACTACTGTAATGTGGTAGGGAGTCCTCATCTTCCTTGGGTAGAACTAAGCCGGTAGGTAGAATTTATACTTTGTATCATATTCATTTCAAAACATTTCCATAGCAATCAAGAAGTATATTTTTTGTGAAAGTGTTGCCTAAGTTTTTAAATTTTACGGTTTATTGTATATTTTAGTCATTTATAGTTTTTCCAGTATGTATTCAACTGCACACGTAGACTTTATACATTTTTATTTTCAACATAATATGATCCACTGGATACATTTTCTCTAGATAAGTTCAAAGCTGAATTTTGGATCATGTATGATAAACAAACTTTTAAAAATTAATACTGGCCCAATTAGTTAAATAATATTTTTTAAATATCTAAACCACATAATGTTTTTTTAGTATTTAGAAAAATACTTCTGCAAATGGAAAGTATCTGGTGATGTAACTTGCTTTAGAAAAATGAAGCGTAAATGATTTAAGAGTTACAAAATGACCCTGTTTGTGGGATATTAGTTGTATAATGAAAAGCTGGTTGATATAGGTTACAACTGGTGATAAAAGTTTGACTGATCTGAAAAATAAAGTTGACTGTTATAATTAAATTATACCTGTTACATAAAAATGCTTCTCTTTAATCACTAAAGTTGCTTTAATATAAATGCTTAATAACATGTCCAAAATTTGCTTAGACACTTACAGGTCAACTAATGACAAATTTTATTAAATATTTAGTCTACCAACAACCCATGCCTTCGACTCAGTCCATTAACTCAAGATCGTGTTGTTAGCATTTTAGCCTAAAACATCAGCTGATAAGACTCACCTGAATGTTCTAAATGTATTTTGGTAGTCTGGTTTGAAATTCACATGACACCTTACAAGATTAGGAGACCTAACCCTCGCACTGCTTTAGAAAGTAGCAGTTACATAGCAGATAACCCATTAGAGGAGTGGTATACCCCTGGACCGAGTGTATATTGCATTTGTGTGAGTAAAGGTCTCCTAATCTCTATGGGATTAGGTACAGCCTCAGTATCTTCCATCTCCATGCTATTTTCACTCCCCAGGTCCACTTTGCAGCTCTTTAGGGCTTTGTCGGTTTTCAGCCATAAAAGTTCCACAAGTAGCTAGAGAAATTAAAGGTTCAGCCATACAGAACCCCACATTCAATGGTAATATATTAAAATTGGAGGTCACCTGGCAGCCACATAGCCTTCAATGTATGCTGTTCCACCTTGGCTTGGGATGTTCACAGGGATAGGGAAAGAATGTTAGGAAGTAGGAGGGATGAGATAGGTTTTGGTTCTGATTCCTCCTGAGGAGTTAGAAATATGTGTGGGGTTCGATGGCTTAAATCTCATGAAGGTGGATATGGTCAGGAAATGGTTCAGGATATGGAAATGGAAAGGGATTAGTAATTTATATATTAGCACGATTTGCCAAATCATGTAGCGGTCTTAGTATACCAGCATTACATTGAAGTACTGCCCACCGTAGTGCATGGGAGAGAGAAAGGTGAATAGTGTTACAGAGGTTTAGGTCAGTCTCACTATAATAGTACAGAGTTTACCAGATTTTATCTCTCTGCTTGTGTTTCAATTGTGTGTGCTGCGTGTTTGTGCTATATTGTATTCTTTGTTACAGACTTACAGCAGATAAGTATGAGCAGTAGTAGTAGTTCTTTTTCTTTAAAAAGTACGTGTCAAGAAATTCAAAATCTCTCCCGTTATAAGGAGAGGACAAGGGAACTTCGGTTCGTCAAACTAATAATGTTCTTGAGACTTTTCTTGTTTCCTTCCCTTATGACACATTTTTTGCCATCCACCACAGATTTTTGCCACTCCTACACATAACACTATGACAAACCTTATGAATATATGTCAGGGTAAATTATAATAACATGTACGCAATGTCTATAGTTTTTTATGTTCTTAGCCGCCTCGGTGGTCTAGTGGATAGCGTACTAGACTTTCACCCCGAGGACCCGGGTTCGATTCCCGGCGAGGGCTTGGCATTTTCATACGCTATAAATCATCCCCACCGTCTGCATTAGCCCAAGAGTGCACAATAGTCTGACGTTAAACCCAAAAAAAAAAAAAAAAAAAAATTTATGTTCTTAGTACCATTAAGAACGCCATTTTCTTAATAATAATAAGGATCAAATTCCATGCATCCGATTACATGGATTGGAAAAAATATCAAACAAAAAGTCAACAAAATTTATTTAGAAAACACATTTATAAGGTATAAGTACATGAATTTATAACATGTAAAAAAGTATTAGGAATCATCATACGCAGCTTAACAATTATCAAAACTATTTAAAATTCCAGAAGATATTTATCCACAGAAATAAATAGAAAATTAAGTTTTAATAGTACTGTTTATTACTTCCATTTATATTATGGAAGTTTTATTAAAAAAAGAAATCATAATTTGAAATATTTTATGGAGAAAATATAATATAAAATTGTTATTTCAGGAAAAAACATCCACTGTATTATTTCTTTAAGGTAATTTTAAGAACTACTTTCAATTTATCCAAAAGAAAATGTTTGCCAAAACTTCCAAATTAAAAACAATATCGGTGTAAAATTTGTATTTTTGATTAAGTTACATTTTCTTCAACTTACCTATAAACTACTTTACTTGCCACCTGGTTCTCAACACCATCTAAACTACTAAAAGAAATAATAATTACTTATAATTACATTATAATATAAACAGTAAAAAATACTACAGACAAAAATACTTTAATCCTTTTACACTCAGGCCTAACAGAATGTATCAAAAATGGACATCAAAATATAATTAGTTAACAATTTTCAAAACAATACCAAATATTTACAAAGTGTTAAATGCCATATACAATATCGGAAGGGCCCATGATGTGCTGATAATTGTACTTCCCAAAAGCAATGCCACTATGTACCACAGAAAGGCCAAAACTGAAGCTTGCAGTATAATGTTAAGAACAAACAATCTGCAACACAAAAGTTTATTCAGAAGTGTCAACTGGTTTAAATAGTCTAGATGTTGACAGTTTAAATCAAGGTATTAATCTAGATCAGCATGACCACTGATAATATATTGTTATTAACCCTTTGGTTGCTGTGCAAGGATCTATAGTAATTATAATTTACTTATGAGCAATATGTCACAGTACAAAATAGACCCAATAGATAGCGTTTAAGTCTACATTTTTCAATTAAATGATCTATTTAGTTTACATTTCTGTTACTATTATATTTTTCTGAGTTTCTCAGTATTCCAAAAAGTGTTGAATATACTCAAGACTTACCCACGTATACAACTATATTAGTCAAAATACGATATTCAATAAAATAAAGTGGTTTATTGTGGTTCAAACTTGAAGGTTTAAAATTTATTTCTTCAATCAGAAAATAAAAACAATCTTTTTAAATTAAACCCTACTGAAACTAAAAATTAAATTAATACAGCAATAAATACTAAACATTATCTACAAGAGTTATTTTTTCAGATTTATAAAATGATAAAACAGTAAATATATTTAGATATAAAGTTATATAAGTACTTTTCACCTAAAATAGCCCAGCAGTTGTAGCCAAGTACAGGCCAGCACCCAAAGGGTTAATATTTCCTGGAAGTATTAGTTTCTTATGCTTCCATTATTATTATTATTAATAATAATAGTTGTAATTCTTATGCTAGTGTTTCCCCTTTGAAACCAAATCAGTTTTTAGTTGTAGGTTCTAAAAGAACTGTTAAAGAGGAGATGCTAAATATTTCGATACCTTCTTAAGTCAGTGTGCCCATAGTTGTCTGATTGGTGTTTTTGAGGACTGGTATTTGTTTTTGTACAATAACTTCCTGACACCTCATAAGGGAATGGTCTGATATACTCATATAATTTTTGATGCTAATAACAGAAGGTATTTTTATAATTTATTATTTTTTTACAATATGAATTTATGTAAAGTCCTTGTACTAATACTTCCAAGAACACTAGACCTCTCAGTATATTCTTTATTAATGTTTGTAGTGTAATCAAAAGGTTTAATGCATTGTATTATAAAAAAACACTGCACCAAGGGCACTGAAACCAGCTGAGGTGTGTGGAGAAGAGAGAGAATTGGCTAACCTGGCCATCACTCCATGATAGCACTCACAATCTTTTTTGCCAATTTAACCAGTAATCATATTATTTATAAAAAATATTACTGGACCATATTTATTTGATATGTTATTTGCTCTTTCTGTATAAAGTGGTCAAAATTGTGATGACAAGCCGTTCAACCAGTACAGGAACTAGCCAGCAACCACTCTTGTCATCGTTTACTCAAAGGCTGCAATGTACAAAAACCTTATACTTAGCATCTTTTGGGGTTTATACAATATACCTTCACACCGAATTTCAAAACAATGCACTTGATCAAAACTTGGAAAACAGTGAGAGTTATATCCTTTTTTTTAGTCTTCAAATATTGTGACGTCTAGAATCAAGTATTTTCAACCTGATGTATGTTGGGAGTCAGTTTTCCTAAAACGTTACTGATTGGCAGTTGCCAAAAAACTGCCATTAAAGCCGATACATTTTGTCATTTTTAGAGAAATGAAATAAGGTTCTTGGCTCATGTTGATAAAAAAATTAATAAACAAATTATTACTATTAATATGTACTATATTAACCTTGTAGTATTAACATAGTATCATTTTTTCCAAACTATATTTGCTATGGACTTGAGTTATTTATGTAGTGCAAATCAGTAAATTTTTCCGACTGTGAGTATACATAACATCTGGTCTATGTCTAACTTACAGGTATAAATGTATATGCTCTTATTTTTCAGATTTGTACGCAAGTATCAAACATCTGTGCATCTTTTTTCCACATCCTTAAATAAAAGAAAAATTCTTACAAGAAGAGAACATTTGGAATGGCAAATGTCCATATAATAGAGGTGTCACTGTACACTGGACATAAAATGTACTTATATGCTCTTTAATATGGTTTTTCTTTGAACTCGGTATTTAAAAGAACCCAAGAAGGTATAAAGTTTTACATAGACATTTGTGAAATACAATAGCATACACAAAATAGCCACTAAATAAATGAATATTTGAAAAATTAATGAATTCCTGTTTTCAATTCTCTGTGTAACATATTTTCAAATAGATATAATAATAAGTCACAATAATATAGACTGTCACAATAACATAACTTGTTAATATTTGCCAAGATTTAATTTAACATAGATAAACTTCTCAGAATATGTATTTGTGCCCATTAAAACAAATATAAAATAATGTGGTATTATGACGAGAAAGATTACCGAGTTCAATTAATAAAATGTTTTCACCAATGGGAGAAGAGAATAGAACGTGTAGGATTTTGGCAAAAGAACCATGAACTAGTAGTCATTTCTAAAAAGAACTGCGTGAGTGCACATATTTCGTCACAACAACAAAAAAATTCAAAGTTTTCAGTAAGACTCATTGATTGTTTTAGTTTTTTTTTATGTTAAACACTATAAAAATTATAACAAAATAGTTGTAAAATGTGTTTTATAAAGTACGTTTCATAATAATAAAAACTTTGTATGTGTGATATAATGCAACATAGAAAGATTGCACTATAGCAGGCAATTCAAATAAAATTTCATAAACTGAATTCTTTAAGTGTGTTAATAAGTGCAGAACAGGATAAATCGTCAGAACAGAATCGAATATGGTGGTTTTGTGAACAAAAACTATGAATTTGATAGCCACATGTTGGTGTGAGACAATCAGGTGTGGAACTGTCAAACTATAAATATTACAAATTTATTTTTTATACTAATAAATTTTGTTTTTTATTCTAAAAGAGGTCATAGTTATAATTTATATTTTTCTTTTGTAATAATATTCAAGGCTATCTGAACTACATGGTCTGACACGTTCTATAATCTGACAATGCCTTGGCGTTAATATCTCTTGTGAGTGCAAGAAAGAACGCGACCATATTCATGGCTGGGAGGGGGAATGATTCATCTTCAAAACTTGAACCCAAACAACTGTGTTTGTTTACAGTTATTGAAAGCAGTGTTATACGGTTGATTCTGTCTTGTATGTTTTATTCTAATTTTGTTTACGCAGTAATTTTTTGTAGTGTACTGATTGTGTGAATTTCAGACGGCACTGAAATTCACTGTTTCCGCCAACGAAGCTATGCTAGCTACGACCTAACTACGATGGGCCATGGAAAGAAATTTGGGAATGGATACTATTCTTGTGTTAAAAAACATTCAAGACGATTTTGGAAAGTTTAGGGTGAAAAAAGCAAAATACAATCGTTTAATACTATAACCAAATTTAAGGACTTCCTTTATATCAAACAGACTGGCGGAGGGCTTAGCAATCCCACCATACCTCTAGCTCGTACTGCTCTCACTCATGTACTCAAAACACACACATACCCGCAGGGGGTTGCAGACAAGCTGTACCTATTGAGAGGATTTAGATGTCCCTCGCGGTACCCTATTCTAACACACACACTTACATTTATGGAGGCAATAATAGTCTAATGTGCTTTTCCCATAAAAACAAAATTAAAAAAAATATATCAAACAGATTTTCATTAATTTACATAACTGTCTTTTGTCACAATACACACTGACATTTCCTATTACAGTATTTTTTTTATTTCTATAGTGACTAAAAATAACATTTTAAAGATTTAAATTGTTTCTGTTTGTTATTTTAACTAATAAACGTGTGCATTAAAGTGGTTTGTTGTTTGTAACCCATTTAAACGATTTTTACCTCTTTTTACCCTTTCCTGAGAGGTTATTTAGCACTTTTATAATGATACCTCCAGTAATCTATAATCTTCTATGGTCCTGGTACCATATGTGTCAGATTATCGAGCGTCTACTGCACTTTCCTTTTTTTCAAAAGATTATTTGTGGCTAGTATGACTATTAAATTATATCTTCTTTTTTATATAGGCATTTTTTGATTTAACATTAATAACACACTTCCCTTAAATATTTCACAATATAGTTATACATTTTTTTGAAAACTAAATTTTTGTTTTTGCCTAAAAGTTATAGTTAATATGAGAATATAACCTTACTATAATATTTTGTTATGTACTGCCTATGAACGATATCAAATCAAATCAACATTGGCAAGTATTTATTTTCAATATTCGTATGTGTGTGTGTGTGTGTGTGTGTGTGTGTGTGTATATATATATATATATATATAGACATTTTTTTACCGAACAATATGTTTTGACCTATTCAATTTTTGTTAGCCTGAATAACATTGTCATTTATATAATTGAGAATAATTATTGATCAAATCACCACTAGCAAGTATACATTTTATTATTATTTGTATACATACATTCCTTTTTTCCTCTTTAATAAGTATTTAATTGTTATAAATGAATATGTTGATTTAAAACTAAAAATAATTTTTTACATATTTTGCATTATTTATTTTTTTATAAACATGTGATGAATTAAAACAGCTGATCTGGCAAACCTAATTGGGATGAAATTATCGTTTCGAGTAAAGTTTTAATTTAAATTGAATTAATTTTTATTAATTAAAGATCATTCAGCACTATGGGCAATACTAGATTAAAAGTCACTTTTTTATTTAAGCCGATTTAATGTTTATAATGGACTGTTTACTACTTTTTGTTTGTTGTGTAATTTCTTTGCTTAAAAATTACTTAGTTAATTAGTTAGTTATTAAGTTTGGCGAGTTTCACTTATACTATCAGAGGTCTTACAGACCGCAAGATTTATGGAAATAATTTTAAAAGAAAATTGTTGTAACCTGATTTAAATGCACATGCATATGTTCTACATTTAATCTGCTATTTTTTAAGATTGACAAACCAATTCTAGAATATATTTATGTGCAAGTAAAATAATAAAAACAATTAGTAAGCCAAAGTGTTCAACATTTTTATATTTTACTTTGTATTTTTTATTTATTAAAAAAAAAAGTTAGCATCTTTTTTAGATGTTTAGTTAAAACATCTGAAACTAAAATCAACTTCTACAATGTATACAAAAAACTTCCAGCAGACTGCTTGCTAGTGGTGATAAAATAAAACAATTTATATAAGTTATAAACAACTTATTTACATCCTTTACAGCTTGCATGCAATGAGTAATTTACCTATTATTGAACATAAACAAAAATAAAATTTAGGTATGTAATTTAGTGACAACTTATAAAAATTACATCATAACAGTGACAAGTTCATGATATACAATTGTCATTTTATAAATTAAAGAAGAAAGTACTGTTATTAATGTTTCATCTAAGTTATTAAGCTTATTTTTTTAATAAAGAATAACAAATAATAAAGCAAATATTACAATCAATAAAACATTACAAAATGAAATTATTGTAGAAAGCAATAACAAATAACAAATTTAAAGTCCAAAAAACCAATTTTAAAATAAAAAATAAAAATAATTGAATAATAATTAAAAAGTGAAATATGAAATTATACATTATAGAGTGGTCACTAATATTTTCCACATTGAGGAAAAAAATGTAATCAACAGTGAAAATACTAAGGTAACTTAACAACTATCTATTAAAAAATGTCAAGCCTAAACTATCATACGTTTCACAGACCGCAAAATGTTATACATAAACTGACACAACTACTATTGTAGGTCTAGTTGACCGTAATCATGCTATTACTAGTAAACAGATAAACAGATTGGAACCACCTTTCTTTCATGGCAATGCCTAGGTCAAGACTGGAAAGTAGGGTGGAGAACAATATTTAATATTGAGGGTGAGGTGAGGGGTGAGCTGTTGATTTTGCTCTGCGGTCATACAGACCTCTGATAGTACTTAAGGGTTAACTTAAGCCTTTAAACTTTAAAAAGTAAAAAAGTTTACCTTTAAAACTGTTTTAAATACTTTAATTCAATGTGAGAAAATTCGTGTAATGTTTATTTATCTACACTTTCATTGTACAAAGTACAGTAGAGTCTTGATTACCATCATTCTTGGGGTGACGAATGACAGAATAGAAAGATAACAGAAATAAACCACATGTATATAATCGATAAAAATAACACAATATACTCTGTTTATAGCACAGAATGTTTTATTTTTTTAACACAGACTCCTCAATTTTCTATTTAACTCTAATTATAAAACTCTGTTATATTCATTTTACATACATAGGTTTTTAGTATCACTAAAAACCTAGTAAATTATCCATACTTAACCTTTTGATATGTATTCATGTAACATAAGTGAGAACACTGAACATGTTACTTAGAAAACTCATGTGACTGTTATGTGATCGACTTATACGCTGAATAATATTATCGTAAACAGTACGAGAGTGTTTATTTTTCAACAGAATCTTTCATGCATTCTTTCAGAATTTGTTGGAACTATTTGAAGTGTTTCTATCTCATTCCACTTGATGATAAGATTTACTTTTTTATTATCAATGTTTGCTTAGGGTAGCAATTAGTGTCAGCTGCTGTCATCTATACTACAAAAACGTTGTGTCCAGTTAAAGTGTTTTTCTTTGTCTAGAAGGTTACTTTTATTATTTATTACCAATTATTTACCATGGAAGACTGTTTAAAAATGTGAGAGCAAAATTTACCTGACTGTTAATACAAACTGACAGTTAAAACTGTGAGTTACTCGAGACTCTACTATGCTTACACTTAATGTAATAAAAGAACTTACATTTTATCTTTGGTTCGGGCTGATGGTAATGATGAAGGAGACTCGTTGTTCAAATATTTCCGTACCCCTTGGGCGAGATCTTCAAAGAAAGGTTCCCACTGCAACTCCTTTACATCGAGTCCAAAAATTTCCTGATCAGCTTTAGTTAATGACTTATGCAATGCTAAAGTCTTGGTATTATCAAACATCCATTCGTTGAAGATGAAAGGTGCCAAACGGTCCAATGATTTATTAATGTTTGTATGAAGTTTAACCAAACTAAAAGCCAGAATGTTTTACATATTAGTAAAAATTTCATAAACATAACTTTTCAAAAATATACTCTTATCAGTATTCATTATATATATAAATATATAAATACTCAAAGCAAATCACATCAGATTTTAAAATATTTAACTTCCTAAAAATCTAATACTACATTATAAATTGCTATTACAGTTCATATATTTCTAGATGTTTTCACTATTATTGTTTTTAATTCTATAAAATACTTCAAACATATGAATTTGTGTCAAGTCAAAATATGTCTCCTATTTATTAAAACCTAGAAACAAAATTAGTTTCTAACTAAAAAATACTAAGATATTAAAACATAAAACTAGTAACTGATTGTATAAGAAATAAATCTATGTATAGTCTAAAATTATGATCTCTCTACTGTGATTTTAACTTCATTAGTTGTACTGGCGTTATGCCATACTGTATAGGCCTACTGATATTAACAAAAATCACCATGTCCGATATGACATTTACTGAATTTACCTAGCAAAGTTAGGACTATTAGTCTCTCTTCTACTTTAAAACTCTCCACCAAGTAAACTCATAGCTTTAAGCCTTGTATACATGAGCAATAAACTTGTGACACTTATTGCAACAGTTGATCTCATTGTTCGCACAAACATGTCTGAGAGCAAAACTCAACACTTTTGAAGAGTTGCACAATATGTTCGACTATCTTTAAGACATGTACAATCTGTCAAAGACCAGGTTTTGTATTACTGTAATGGTAATGTGTGTTGAAAGCAAACCTCGACAGTCTTTAAGACATGTACAATGTGTCAAAGATCAGGTTTTGTATTACTGTAATGGTAATGTATGTTGAAAGCAAACCTCGACTGTCTAAGACATGTACAATGTGTCAAAGACCAGGTTTTGTATCAGTGTAATGGTAACGTATGTTGAAAGCAAACCTCAACTATCTTTAAGATATGTACAATGTGTCAAAGACCAGGTTTTGTATTACTGTAATGGTAATGTGTGTTGAAAGCAAACCTCAACTGTCTTTAAGACATGTACAACGTGTCAAAGACCAGGTTTTGTATCAGTATAATGGTAATGTTTGTTGAAAGCAAACCTCGACACTTTTAAAGACATGTACAATGTGTCAAAGACCAGGTTTTGTATCAGTATAATGGTAATGTTTGTTGAAAGCAAACCTCGACACTTTTAAAGACATGTACAATGTGTCAAAGACCAGGTTTTGTATCAGTATAATGGTAATGTTTGTTGAAAGCAAACCTCGACACTTTTAAAGACATGTACAATGTGTCAAAGACCAGGTTTTGTATCAGTATAATGGTAATGTTTGTTGAAAGCAAACCTCGACACTTTTAAAGACATGTACAATGTGTCAAAGACCAGGTTTGTTTCAGTGTAAACAGTAACGTGCCTCAAAAGCAAACTTCAATACTTTTGAAGACCTGCACAATAAGTGTTAAAGACAAGTTCTGTTTTAGTGTAAATAGTTTGCTGCTCTCAGATAGGTTTTGTTTTATTTAGATTTGGGATGTTTGTATATTTCTTACTTTAGGTGGGACAGAGCTTATTACATCTTTCTTTTGGTTACATTGTTGACCACCATAATTCAGAGCTTTTCTTGAATGTTGCAGCACTATACAAGAGTTCTTTTAAACTTGCATTTGCATGACATTTTTTCTTAGACAAGAACTGATACTACTCTCAGAAGAAAATCTCCACAATAACTGTCAAGAGTTAATTGCACATTCTAGGCTTTACAACTTATATAAATTTACATACATAGTAATAAAAGTGAAAATATAAAATTAAAAAAAAAAAAACAAATTAGTGAACAAACAAAAATTAAATACTTAAAAATATACAATTTAATAAAACCCTTGTGCACTAACATTCGTACAATGTTACTTTAATACTCAATAGCAAAACTTTCAAATTTGAGACTGAGAACTAAGAAAAAAACACTGAAGGGTAAAAATACGTAATATTTAACTTCTTAAACCAGAAATACCTCATAATCATTACAAAAGATAATTTATATAGGAAATTTTATATTGTAATGCCAGTTATTGTTACTACCTGACTCAGCCTATTCGTTTTATCTATTGCAGTTCCTCCAATTATGTACAAGTGTTACAATATTATTCAGTGTGACAGGTCGAATTTTTCCCTTCTTAATCTAAATATCTCAACAAACTATGTTAGAACACAGAAATAGTAATCATAATACAGCAATCTAACAAACATGTGAGTAAAAAGATTGCATCAGTCTGAGGCATTTTGAGACAGTACTGACAAAATATATACATTTCATCATTGCTTAAATCACACGTAAATAATTTTTTGTTATCCAAAAAATATGTTTGACAACACTGAAAAAGAAAAAATTGAAAGCAACTATATTTGACTATTATATTAAGAACACGATTATCAGGAATACGCTTATTTGAAGATAGGGTTTATCTAGAAAGAGTTTTTAAAATTTAAAAGAGAATACGTTTTGGGCATTTCCAGACAGAATTAGGTCTATAGTATCTCATTTACTGCTGTTACAGCCTAAAAAATTGCAAAATAGTAAAGGAACCATGTTTAATAACCAAGCATAACAGCACCATAATGCCAGTAAAGCGGCATGTGGACTTTTAACACCAATGTGGTCAAGCTTTTGACTACATCATCAGAAGCCTGTTTATAAATCAAGACTTCTATGAATATTTTTTTAATAGAGAGTTTAAAAACAGTATATTGGACAATCGTGTGTATTATTTTAAAGTAAATGTACTGTATTGTATATTTTCATTTTGTTTTTAATATCATTAAATGTTACCTTTGTATTTTCTTATTATAGGTTTTATTAAGTACCTGAAAAGATGCTACTGGTATAGTATTTCCGATGACAAAACACTGGAAATAAGCAGGAATGGAAAATAATAGCTGTGGTGTTCCATGCATTGATTACACTATGTTTTAATGTTTGGTGCACAGCTTGCTGTAATGTTCAATGCCTGTTTTTACTGTTTCCAGCTTAAGAATTAAAAATCAGACTGCTTCGCTTTACAAGTAATAATGTATCCCATATTAAACAGAAAAATACTCACATAGGCCTCCCGCCAGAAATACGAGTTACTGTGTCCAATATGTATGCTGGAATCAAGTGGAAGATAATTGCAGAAATCTTAAAAAGAAATAAAGAAGGTAAGAGTTTAAGAGTTGGATACCAAACTGCTTTGCTCAATGGGTAACGATGTAGTAGATTAGTTATTTTATACTCCACATCTACCCAACGGAAAGGCTTGTAAACACTGGTAGTACACTGGAAAACCGGTGTCTCATGTGGTCTGCAATCACAAGTTAGAATCAGTAAACATTCTTTTCTTTTCCATCAGTGTTTTCATAAACATGGCCTAAATTTAAAATATTTAGGCTCACAAATCTTTATATCAGTTAAAATAGAGAAAGTGATCAAACTAATCTAGGCTCGTAATGAAATATCTGAATTTCCTTAAATTTTTTATTTTAAGCTTCATAACTCAAGTCACTGTAGGTAATTTCAATAAAAAGAAACTTTCAGTTTGGGAGTAAATTGAAAAAGGTTAAAAGCAAACCTTGGCTGCTTTTCAATTTTACGCAGCAAGTATGTATAGTTTTCTTTATATTTTAAAAGTAATCAAACCGACATGCTAAAGGCTTTACTTTTATTTAATAAATCTGTATCCCACAACTGCGGCAAAAATTGATGACCTAAGTACTGTGCTCCCTTAATTTTTCAAAGGGGTAAAACTGGCGGTATTAATTGTCTAGTAATATTAATGCATAGGGCATTTAAAAGTAAAAAAAATAAAATCTGTTTAACATACCTGTTGACTGAAACATGCCAAGCTCCAGTCAGCATTTGATTAACTACAATATCTACAGGAATATAGTCATACACTAAGCTCTTGTCCACTGGCAGTCTACGAACCACTCCTTTAGCTGCTGCCATAATAAAACCTTGAGGACCATTCTTGCTATTAGTCCATCCAGGAATTGGTTCTTTCCAAGCACCAACAACTGAAATTCAAGTAATCAATACATTCGTTATTAACTTTTCTGTCACTAATAAAGTGGTTTTTGCTTTAATTGTTTACTATTTACTTATTACCGCAGCTATTTCCGTTTTAAGGTATGCAATTTATTTTTGCTTACTAACAACAGATTAATTTGTTTAAAGAGTAGAAAAAACCAAGAAAAAGTGAAAAACTTATTTTAAAAGTCATCTTCTGGTGAACTACTGTCGCTTGCTGAAGGCCAGCAAGAACTGCTTCAGGCAAGTCTTGTAAAAGTGACTGACACATGAACAAAGTTGATGTAGTCAAGATAGACTTATAGAAAAATTAATTCTGCTAGGTGACCTAGATGATGTTACTGTAGCAAGGCCTTATACCACTTACTTAATGCCATATACATTCAATATTTTGTGTGTGAACTCCAGTGTGATGGTCAATGAAATTAACCAAATGATTTACTGTTAAATAAATCCAAAATATATTTAACACTCTCTCTCTCTCTCTCTCTCTCTCTCTCTCTCTCTCTCTCTCTCTCTCTCTCTCTCTCTCTCTCTCTATATATATATATATATATATATATATACATATATATATATATATATTGCCATGTCAAGTTAGAATAGCAAGTAGCAAATTCCAACTGTAACCACATTCTGACACAAATATAATACACTTATCTCTTTTCTCTCCTTATCTTGTTCCAATTCTTAGGAAGCAAAAATGAATTACAAACCTCAAAATGGAAATAGCTGCTGGCAACTAGTGTATATTAAAGAATTACAGTTTTTGAAATGATTTCTATCAATCAATGGATATCTGTTGTATGCAAATGAATGAATGAATCAACTTTCTTGGGTTACTATTACACTGTGATCTTGTAGATGTGTCCCCTATCTATATTGCTGAGATGCTCAGTTATGGCATCTTCTCCAGTACTAGAAAGTCTAGAATTTGAAGACGATTCAAAGTGGGTAACGCCCCACTTCTAATTAGAAACATCCCAATTCACTACTCAGGTAATGGCAGATGCTTGCTCTGCTAATTGCCTTTCAATTTCTCCCACTTACTCTTGACCCTTATCAAGGAGGTTGTGCCCTATTTGGCTGCTTTTTGTTATGCTGTGAGTTCCCACTTATTCTATTTACATTCTTCCTTATGCAAACATGAGTAGCTTGGAAAATTATGTGCACCTCCTCCCAACAGAGCCCCGCACGCATGGATAAGGCTAAACTACACTGGGAGGTTGCCAGATATCCCATGGTTGACATAAACCATTTGGCTGGTGACATACACTCCATCAGCACGGGACGTTTTACACTTTAAAGTTAGCCAGGTTATGTAGAAGAGTGGCTATGTACACATGTGCCTTAAGTAGACAAATTAGAGCAGTATGAACTAGTGGTAGGGTGGCATTGCTAAACCTGTCAGCTACTCATTTCAGCTGACTCTACCAGAAGATGTATGTAAAACACAAAAATACATCAATATCAAATACAAATACAGTGATACCCCGGTTAGACTGTTATCTGAGCAGACTGCTGTGCGAGTCAGCATTTACAACAGAAACTTATGGAAAACATTTTTAATTTGTTACACAGAAAAACATAATTGAGTACTCACTATTAATATGTCAAATATGAAGAATAAAAACAATTCACAGAACAAAAATCACACTTTATTTTAACTAAATTCATACAAATGTAATTATGTCACACACACACACACACACACACACACACACACACACACACACACACACACACACACACACACACACACACACACACACACACACACATACACAGGACAAATCAATACTGTATATTTTTGTAATTCATACTGTAACATTTTTTAGTTCAATAGTCAAAAGTTTGTCTTTTACTTCTACTACCACAAGCACTTCTTTTGTTCAAATTTAATTAATTTTCACAACAACAAAAAATTGAAAAGGATTTAAACAACGATTTCAAACTCGCACTCAAAGACACTTAATGTTTTGTTAAATTTAAAAATTAAAAGTATGTAACACGATATTATAACTTTTAAATTTTTTAACGGGCTAACAAATTAAACACACAGTAAAAGAGTTGTTACACATTAAATAAAATGAGGTACAATGCCAGAAAAGGGAATAGGAATTGGCATTCTGAGAACAGATAACTAAAAAATATCCTTATTGCCCAAAAAAACCGAACACCCATTAATCAGACTAGATTGTGTTAACTCAGCACAATGTTTATTTCTGTAGCTTAACACAATGTTATCTCTATATTTACACATCTGCTTAGAAATAATTTAACAAAATGAAAACACTTTTTTATAATATGTTCAGCCTTTATCCAAAACCTAAACTGTTATGCGGGTCATTTTTCATTCCGTGAATTAGACGTCCGATATGACCCTCGTCCAGGTCGACCATAAGCCAGGGTATCACTGTAGTAGTATAAAGTATTATTATTCAAAATTTTGAATATAATTTCTTTATTTAAAAAAAATTAAAATTTTGTAAGGCAATGGCGTTTAATCTACCTGCAGTTTGTATACTTACTCATACTAGGACGTATAATACATGTAGGGAATACAGGACTGCAAAATTTGGACACTTCTAGTTCAGCCAAAGATTTTGTAAAGGTATATGTATTTGGGTGACTGCCCAACAACCTGAAACAGATCAAAACATTAGCATAAGCAATCTATCTAGGAAGATGTATTTAATATAGAGTAAAACCTTGTTTAGTAAACACTCCAAATGGATGCACAACTTACTCCTTGAAGTCTACTAGTTACTGCTGAACATGGCTGAAATAGGAGTGTTCACACAGTGCTACAGGTAGCTGCCACTGCCTGCATGCATAATATCTTTGAGAAAATTCAACTTGTTTACTCAAATTTCATGACACAATTTGTAACTATGAACACTGAATTAACTACAGTCACCACTCAATAATTTGTACTAAAAGGGATCAGGGAAAAAAATTCAAATTATCAAGAGTTGCAAATATCGAGTGTATATTTATTAGACAATTCACAGTACAGTATATGCGTGACAATACAATTTGTTAAGAAAAGAAATTATTAACAAATCAGACTGGTTAATTCAAACCTGGGTCACTGGGAAAAATGGATGATTTTTCTTTGAACAAGTACCCGTTGATATCGGTTAACTGTGTTGTAAATAGTGAGAAGTGTGGCGAATATATTGTCATCAATGACAATAGATCTAAAAATGTGTGCAGTTTTATAAAACTGGATCGTGCCTCCTTAAAGAGTGATTGGCTGAACCACTTCTTTATCGCTTTCATCTTTGTCACCTACTGTGTTTGTTACACAGAAATTTCATTATCTGTTTTTGTGATAAAACAAAAGGTAGGGAAATTTAAGTCAAACAGTTCTTTTTGTTCAATGCTCACAAACATGGATAATGCTCACCCCCACGCTGCTCATGACACTCAAACTCTGCTTTTGGTCATCCAGCTTACTCTTCTGACCTTGCACCAAGCAACTTTAAATTTGAGGATCACGAGTAGCATGTGAGGAGCGTTACCTTGGAATAAAAAGCCGTTTTGGTCAACTTTTCCCACTTTTAGTTTGTGTAACATTGACGACTGACACAACTAAACATTGATGATTTTCCCCTTTAATAAAGACTGACACCGTTAATTAATCATTGACATAACATCTTCACCATACACGCTGCACAACTCACAATGAATTTCAGTTGCTTTATTTTTTGCTGTAAAAAAGCGAATAATATTATGAACTTTACAATCGGCAATAGAAGCAACTGGAGTCTCCATGATTGCTGGTGTGTGACCATCCAAGCGGTGAAGATAAACACATAAAACTTTTTCAGTGCTGCTACTACACTCAGACAAAAGTTGCCTGTGACTATTGGACTTTTTCTGCCTACAGTGCGGTTTTAACAAAACAGTGTTACTTTTGAACAAAAAACTTACTTAAGAGATGCCCCTCGTAATATTTTACAGAGTTTAAAATATTTTCTACAATAAAAATTTCATATGGATAATGTCAAATTAATTGAACTTAAATATTATACTAATCATTAATCATACACACCTTCATTAAACAAAATCTATTTAAT
This sequence comes from Callitettix versicolor, assembly GCA_022606455.1. Taxonomy (NCBI): domain Eukaryota; kingdom Metazoa; phylum Arthropoda; class Insecta; order Hemiptera; family Cercopidae; genus Callitettix; species Callitettix versicolor. Next base: position 47,078,162 of record CM040182.1, read on the forward strand.
TTAACCAATATGATTGTTCCAAATTATAATGTACAATCAATAAATGGTGTCCTTTATCATTGCTTCACTAAGAAATAATTGAAAATCTCAATAAGTCTACAATTACTTCATTAAATCAAAATAAAACTACTCGGAAAATAAAACAGATACAAAATAAAAAAATGAATTATTTTTAAAATGAAAATTGATTCTACATGCTTACATTTTAAGTTTTTTTATAATTTTTAAAAAATAACCTAGTTACATTTCTGATATATAAATACGTTTTTTTTAACATTCTTGAAAAAAGTGATTTAGAGTTTAGGATCAGCGCTCATTTGAAGTCCTGGGTCGGGGTCTTACCAAGATGGTGCTTCAATAGCTCACATTATAATGGATATATGTGTGTCTTAGCAGTTCTTTAGTGTTCACAATTTTGGTTGAACATTCAAATTAAACACAAAAACTGATTCTGATAACAGCTTGGAGAAGGTTGCAGCAAGAGTTTTTACAATTATGGCTCACAAGTTTTACAATTACGGCCTCACCTAACACACTAAACACTGCCACAGAGACTCTATTTCAGATATTTGCAAGCTAGACTAGTGGTCACAATGATAAGGAAACACCTAGTCATCTGTACTGTGGACATTGTCAAAAATATGGTCTAGCCTTTCCCCTTATACACGGGTTGTAGGACAGCTTTGTAGCATTTACTGATATACTGTTTTTGCAAAAGTTCTGATTATTTTAATTTTTTTGTTAGCATTATTAAATGTGAAGTTTTCAATAAACCTACATTCATTTAAAAATCTATCATTCATTCATTAAAAATTTACATTCACATTTTTTTAAAGAAAATAATAGAATTTAATCAACTTTAATAAAGAAAAACTGTTTGTTATTTTATTTAACACTACAACTATTACACGCTGTCTTTAGTTGTTACACATGACTAGATCATCAAACATTAAATTATCAATGTTTTACTGTATAATAGATTATGTCACAGAGAAGTGTGTTTACTTACATTGGTGTTACTTCTTCCAACACAGATTCACTCAGACTTGAAGCCAACTCAATTACTTTGTCAGTATCTTCTACAGGAGGATAGATAACTTCTTCAGCGTTTTTAATATTGGCATTTGCGTATGCACTAGATACATGTAACAGGCCCTACAACGAAGAAACAGAATTATAATTACACAGTTATTTAATGTTGTGTATATAGTAGAACCTCGTTAACTGGCCATCTTAACTCGGATTTCCAGATAATCCAGCCCACAATTCTGAATAACTGAAAACAAATATGAAGGCAGATTTTTGATATTTTCATCGATGGTATTTTGTGAAACATTTCAAATAATCATGGAATATTTGCTGTGATCAGACATATTTTCGGAAACTTGCTATAATTCCAAGAATTTCATGGATGAGTTGGAAAGGGAGATGGAACTTCCATCTCCATCCTTATTAGTTTTGTTTCTTGTGAATTATTGCTATGTACAGTTCTCATGATATGATATTAACAGCAGACAACTGTTTAAAAATTTATATCTCAGAAACCGTTAGAGCTATAATGAAATTTCGCACACACTTAGATAAGATTGCTTTTTATACAGGCATTTTTGACAAGGGTTGACCTATATTTTCGAAAACCATTTATGAAAACTCATTTTCAAAATAAATTCATATTGTTATATATGCTAATAAAGGTAAATTAATTAAATTATCCAATGGCAATGAATCATATAAATTAGCTGAACCATTTGCAAAGCACAAGGGTTATAAAAAATACTTGCATGTTTGTGGGTTTCCGCAGATTTTAAGGGTGATGCTGTTTGCATGATTTAAATGCAACTGAACAGCTAAGGAACGGACGTTAACTAGCATATACAATAGTACAGGTTTATTTTGAAAATGGGTTTACATAAGCAAATTTAAAAAATATGGGTCGGCTCATAACCCAGAAGACCCAAATCTAGAATTTTCAAAAAAATCCTGTACAAAAATAAATTTTTTATCTAGGTTCCTGTGAAATTTCAGAACTATAACTAGCCAATTCTGAGGTGTTATTTTCTAAAAAAGCCTTCACAAGGGGATTTTATGGGTCATGCAAAGGTTTTTTATAACCACTGCAATTCACAAATGGTCTATCGGATTTGTGATGTTTTAAAAACATTTTTCATGTTTCTAATGTATTTTGTTTAAAATATAGGAAATAGTACTTTACTGTATTATTATTTATTGATTTCATCATGCTCTCCAGTTAACCAGGATTGACTCTGGACCTGACTGATCAGACTTAACGAGATTCTACTGTACTTAAAACCTCATATATCCGAACTTGTTGGAACTACACCCTTTTTGTATGAACCAAACTTGCAGTTTTCCATTTACAAAAAAGGAAACCACTTTGAAACAACATGAAAACTAACTAATTTGATATAAAAAAAAATTATTTCAAACTAGACAAATTACTTAATCTTGATGTAGATTTCTGCAACACAAACCTCATAATTTTGTTCAGAAGGATATACTGTAGTTGAATATATAGCCTAAACCCTCTCCTCAAGCCTAGTCTAGAGGAAACAATAGGCCTATACTAGTTGACTAACATATGGATGGGTTTTGACCTCTTTGTAAACAAGAAATAAGGTACATTCAACCCTGAAGTACAACTTAGTAACATAACTAAATTATTACAATAACTTCTAACCTAATATAATGTGATTTTTTTGTATTTCACTTTAAACAGAGAGAATAACAAACTGGAAAATAGGTACTTTGTCAGCATTCAATAACCTGTTAGATGCCACCTTTGTTCTCAATATAAAGTTATTAAACTTTAAATTATGACCAGTTTCAAGTAGGAACTCCATTATACTAGATATCTTCAGTCAATCATACTTAATAAGTGCCAAATTCCTTTATAATGGAACTAAGTTATCAGTAACAGTACATAATAGATTAGCTTACATTATGTTTAGAATTTACACGTACAAAGTGTAATTTCCAAAAAAAACTTGGTTCTTGTTACCTGAGACAAACATACAGATATGACAGTAGCAGTCTAATCCATGATTTTATCCTAAACTTATTGCCTAGGTATTACACTAAATTACTAAATTCTTTTGTAATGCACAGGACAGAGCAAGACATTATAACATGCCTTTTGATGTAATAAGTTGTATTCTACATTATGGACTTATCTGTTTATATTTCAAGCCCAATGAAACACAATGTATCAGACATGAGTAAATTGTTGGCAAAGATGGGAATGATCAGGACAATCTGCCCCAGCCTCTGTGACCATACCAACACATGCCTTTACAATGGACACAAATTTAAATATCGTTGTGTGATTTTCAAATTTAAATATTGAAAATCTTTGCCATTGAAAATAGAGACAAAGATGCTCTTCATTGATGGCATCAAAGAAAAGTTTATTAAGTTATTAAATCACAGAACTCTTTGTATGTAACAGTAGCATAATCCACTTCATTATTTTATTTACGTTACAATTGTTTTAGGCTTTATAGTAATAAATTGATCTAAAAATCTGTAAAAACAATTTTTTACCTTCCCTCTCGCAATGTCCAAATCCCATTTACTTGTTAATTTTTTTTTTTTTGCGGCGAAAAACCGTTAAGGTTATCGCCGTCACGCAAAATGAAAGTATAAAAAAAATATACAAAATTTTACTTAAGTAAGAAGAAAACAACAACACCAAACTATAACAGTAAAAATAAATTAAACAAATATTTACATAACAGGTATAAGTATATTACAATAACGAATACTTAAGAACTAAATAACAATGAATAATGAATAAAATTTAATAACAATTCATAAAAGTATATATAAACATAACAGAAATAAAGTTATTAGATAAAATAAATAAATAAAATAACACAAGAAATAACAAATATATAAATTAAATTTTATTTAAAACATTCAGACGATGAAGGAAATATAGAACCCGGTCAATGGCCGAGGCACTATCTCCCAACATCGTCTGCAAACAGTTGCTAAGACCACACATAACACGCACATTTTGGAAACCATCACAATTGAGCAATATATGTTTTATTGTGATGGTTTCCCTAATAAAATTTGCATTCAGGTGGGTCCCCGCGTTCCATCAGAAATCCATGCGTTAACATGGAGTGACCAATGCGAAGACGGGTGATCACCACCTCTTCTCTACGACTTGCATGTATTGACGACCCCAAAGGACGAACAGTATTTTTAATTACCCTCAATTTGTTACTGCTTGTAGCTGCCCATTCATTTTCCCACTGTAAAAGAATTAAATGTTTTACGTGACAAAGAAAGTCAGACAAGATTACACGTTGATTGCATGGCGGCAGAAAAATCCCTTCCTTTGCTGCATTATCCGCTAAAGTGTTTCCAAATATTCCACAGTGACCAGGAATCCGGATAAATGATAATCTTGCACCTCGTAGTTCAAGTCTATGGACAGAGCACAGAATATCTTGAACCAGAGGATTTACCGAATACATATCCTGGATTGCCTGGAGGGCACTTTTTGAATCAGAATAAACTACGTAATGCAAACTATCGAATTCAATAGTGTTCAGAGCCTTTAAGATGGCAAAGAGTTCGGCCGTAAAGACACTACAAATTGAGGGTAATCCATACTTATATGTTTCGTCCAGTGCGTAAAACGCACACCGAACATTATCATTAATCTTAGAACCATCTGTGAAAATAAATTTAGCAGATGGATATGAATTAGTCAGTCGAGAAAACTCACGTTGATACAAAATGTTAGGAGTGTTGTTTTTCAGGTATGTACACAAGGAGAAATCAAAGGTCGGCATATTGATTATCCATGGAGGGACAAGACAAAAGGACCTTTCAAACATTGGGGGTAGTTCAATACGCAAGTCTTCAAAAACACGGGTTGTTCTAATGCCAACAGGGGCTGTAGCATGCGGTCGAGATTCATAATGTTGGTGCAACTGATTATGGAAAACGGTATTATGAGCAGGATGCCATGGTTTACATAATATATTACATACGTAACTTAATTGTAACTGCTGTCTCCGACGAGAGAGTGATGGTTCGCCAGCATCGGCGAGAATACTCACGATGGGACTTGAACGGAAAGCACCAGAAACAAAATGGATTGCAGAGTTATGGATGGGATCTAGTTTCTTTAAAATCGATGGTCTAGCAGATGAATATACAATGCTACCGTAATCAATTCGCGAGCGAATTACAGCACGATAAAACCACAGCATACTGGTCCTATCAGCACCCCATTGAGAACTACTAAAAACCCTCAACATATCGAGAATTTTGTTACATCGTAACTTTAAATCACGCACGTGAGGGCTCCAGGAGAGCCTTTCGTCAAATATTAGACCCAAAAATCGAACGGATGGAAAAGTCCGGAGCTGTATACCATCAAGATATAACGACGGAGCTTGGATATGTCGACGGCGACTGAAGGAAATGCACTGAGTTTTAGCAGCAGAGAATTTAATGCCAGTAGATCTCGTCCATGTCTGCAACCGATTTATTACCAGCTGAAGAGTTCTTCCAGCGGTTGCCATATTTCTGGTACTTACATAAATAGCAAAATCGTCCATAAAGAGCGAACATCGGACAGGGGACTGCACATTAGCGGTAATTCCATTTATTGCGATAGCCCCCTGTGGAACACCATTCTCTAAGTGGAATCGATCTAAAACTGTAGCTCCAAGACGTATCCTAAAGTACCTATTAGACAGGAAATTTGTAATAAAAGCTAGAATTCTGCCTTGTATACCCCATGATTTTAAAATGTTCAGTATTCCTCTTCTCCAGACCATGTCGTATGCCTTCTCTAGGTAAAAAAATACTGCAACAAGTGTTTGACGCAAGAGGAAGGCATTTTGTATTGCAGATTCTAACAAAACCAGCTGATCCATAGAAGATCAACCTTGTTGAAAACCGCACTGGTCATTCAATAGTAATTTATTAGTTTCTAAATACCAAACAATGTGACGATTTACCATTTTTTCTACCAGCTTGCATAGCACGCTGGTGAGAGAAATAGGACGATAGCTCCTTGGATAACTTTTCTCTTTGCCTGGTTTAAGAACGGGAATTACTGTAGCTTCCAACCAATCGTCAAGAAATGTACGCTCCTTGTACATACGATTGTATATTTCGAGAAGAAATACCTTACCAGAAGGTGGAAGATTTTTAATCATGGAGTAAACAAGGTTGTCAGGATCTGGAGCTGAATCCTTGGTGGACAGCAGTGCAGATTCTAGCTCACGTAGAGTAAACAGACTGTTCAGAGGAGAATCATCAGAAGTACCGACAGTGAAAGGCAATTTTTCTAATGCGCTTTTGTGTTTATTGTGTTATAGGCTGCAGATGAGGAAAAACTTGCAAAGGATGACCCTAAAAGGTTTACAATGTCAGAACCGTCAGAAACCAATAATCCGTTCGCCTGTTGAAGTCCAATCAGCCCTACAGATGGAGGCGGACCACAAATGGAACGCAATTTCTTCCACACTACAGATGTAGGTGGTGTTCTACATATTGTTCCAATGTATTGGGTCCAAGAATCCTTTTTGCTTTGCCTGAATATTCTACATGCTTTTGCAAGAAGGACTTTATATTGTTCTAGGTTTTCACTTGTTGGGTTTCTGTTGAATCTCCTCAGAGCTTTTCTATGTAGACGTAACGCCTTCCTACACTCCTCGTTCCACCAAGGGACAGGTGGACGTGAAGGGCGTACTGAAATTTTTGGAATAGTTTTCTCTGCTGCTTGTAAAATTTTTTCAGTAAATTTTGACACTATTGTGTTTATACAGTCATTATGTTCAATGTCTGGTGATACAAATTTCTTCATAAATTCCTCCCAATTTGCTTTTTTTCAGAATCCAACGCGGCAAGTGCTGATCCGGACGAGAGAAATTACGAAATGAAATATTAATTGAAGTATGATCACTGCCGTAAAGATCAGGTAATACCGACCATTCAAACTATGTTGCCAAAACTGGACTACAGAATGACAAATCCACAACTGTCCATCCACCAGTAGATGCTGATAAATGTGTAGGAGAGCCATCATTAAGTAGGCACAAATCCAAGTTGGACTGTATTCTATCAATATGTATTCCTCTTGAGTTACAAGACAATGAACCCCATGCACTGTGGTGAGCAATAAAATCGCCTGTCAGTAAAATCGGCGGTGGTAACTGTGAGACTAAGTTACACAGTATATATATATATATATATATATATATATATATATATATATATATATATATATTTCATTATTTTGAAAATTGTAACTCGGAGGAAAGTATAGGCAACATATAGTAAGTTTGAATGGGACGGTTATCTGAACGGCAACAGCTTGTAAAGGTGTCAATACATTAACGAGAACCGATTCAATAGAGTTATAAGTCAATATGGCGACACCACCCTTGGCTCTTTCCTCAGTGATGAAATCGGTTCTGGCAATGGAATAACCCCTAAAACTGAAACTGTGATATTGATGCAGGTGCGTTTCTTGAAGACACATTATCAATGGTGATAAATCTCTCACAAGAACTTTCAGATCCTCGATGTGGCATCTTACCCCATTAATATTCCATTGTATTAAGTTGTGCTTCATTCAATTTGTAGCCATAAGAATATAATGAACTAGTATATGACAGGATTTAATATTGTTTTGTCATTTGTATCTACTTTAGGTTTATCCGAGTCCACTGACATCGAATCACTACTGTGACTGATGTCGGACTCTGTAGATAGTTTGCATTTTGAAGGAGGCAGTTTGGCAGGTGATCCTTCTTTAGAATTTTTATTAGTATTTTTTTTAACAGGTTTTTTCCTGTGTTTTTCTGCCCAACGGCAGGTGGGCAGGTATTAGCTTTTTTTAGAAAGTAGGTTAGATCTATAGGCACTTTTTTATTGTTAGCTTTTATTACTTGTGACTTTGCTCGCAAACCCATACTGGAAGTAGAAGTAGGTGGCATTACTTTTGCAGGTAATGGCTTCGTGGACTAAGTCACAAGAGGTTTAGATATTTTGTTACTGTTAGAGGCCTGGATTTTTCCAGCAGAACAATCCGATAGTTGACGACCAGTCAAATTAGAGATAGAAAGATCACTACTAGTAGAAATCAGAGCCACAAGGTGAGCTACTTGTTCCGATAATGCGTTCACAGTTTTGGTAAGCTCGTCGCAATTTACACAAGAGCCCTTGTTGCTGCTGGATCCAACAGCAGCAAAAGACCTACCCTCAACCATTTGTTTTGCACTTTTAAATACCCTCTTAGCTTCTGAGAAGGATACCCTGTCTCTTGACATAATAGTAAGGACAGCTTTCTCGTCCTTAAACTTAGGACAGTTAAAGGAACGAGCTTGATGAGCGCCTCCACAATTGGGACAATTAGGGTCATCTTTACAGTCCTCACTATTATGCTTCTCTGAACCACAATTACCACATACCTCAGGCTTCCGACATGTAGAGCTCACGTGTCCAAAACCCTGGCATTTAAAGCAACGTCTAGGGTTTGGGACGTACGGTCTCACCGACAGCCGTTGGTACCCAACATGTATATATTCTGGTATGTTTGGTATTCCAAAAGTGACAATAAGGGAAGTAGTTGGTACTTTCTGCCCTTTCTCATTGCGCAAAATGCGACGGACGTCTATAATAGACTCGCTTGCCAGCTCTGATTTGATCTCCTCCAGATCTACATGGAGGAGATCTCTACAAGTAATTACCCCTTTGGCATGGTTTAAGGTCCTATGGGGTTCCACAATTACCTTAACAGTATCATAAAAGGAGGTCATCTCTAATAGTGACTTGCTCTGCTTCTCGCTTTTGGTTTCGATTAGTAGCGTACCGTTTTGCAGTTTTTTAATGGACGCTACAGGACTAGCTTTTCCTATTACTGCCTTGTTGATAAGAAAGGGCGAAACTTTGGATAAGTCCGCACCTTCCACCGCGTTTTTCACCACTAAGAATTTAGGAGATGGCATCTGAGTAACAGTACTCATCTCTTTTTCTTCCTTATCACTCCCACTGTTACCTACAGACCTGTTCGACGAAGCCGAACGAGGCCTCTTTGTTCCGATTTTGGCGTTTATTTTTGAAGTTTCCATAACTGTATTTACCAAGCGATTCATGAATGTTGATATCTCAAACAAATGGTACAGGGTGCACCCAAACATCACCAGTAGCCCAGGATACTCGAACTAAAGCGAGAATCACCAATAAATTGGGGGGAGGGACTTCCAATATCCTGGAGCCGAAGTACATGTCTTTAGCACTCTAAAATCTTAGGAATGGGTTCCGGTACAACGTTACGGTTCCCCAAACCCAAGTACCACTGGCAGCCGCCCTCTATGTACTCACAGAATGCAACCATTTGTATCGATAGACTCAATTATAGGCTCCGACACCCATAATTCAACACCCATGTGCTTGCCAGGCGCCTATAGGCTGCTCGGTCCCAGCACTTGTCCCATCTGCGGTCCTCGGCAGTGCTAGGCACACATCAGGTTCCACATACTTGGCCTCGTCAAAGGAAACCAAGCAGGATTGCCACTCCCAGACATAACGGAACAAGAACAGCAAATCCCTAAATGTGCGAGTGTGTTTAAGGTGTTTAAATCGTAAGAGTAGTGCTGTAAGTGTAAGTGTGTGTTAGACTCGGGTGCTGCGAGGTTCGTCTAGGTCCTTTTACTAGGTGCAGCTAGTCTGCACCCCCCTGCGGGTTTACTTGTTAAAAGGGAGGGGGTTGTGTCTAGAGTATGTTTTTCCTGTGTTTCTCAACATGTAGGACTTTAGTCCAATAAAGAGTTTAGGATTTTTTAGTATGATGAAAAATCATTTTTAAACACACATTTCCAAGTGTTTGCATTATTATGTTTGTGTTTATTCTCGTTTAGTTCGTTAAAATATTTAGACAAAAAAAAAACAGGGCACAATAGCAATTTTACCCAATGGAGAGATAACTTAAAACAATCAAGACAAATTAATGTGTTTATTTAAATAAATAACCTATTGTGACTGAAAATTAGTTATAAGATATTCCCCAGTTAAAGATAGTCTTATAGTTTTCACTTATATTACTGAAATAAATTGTTTTCGTTTTTAGCTAACATTAAAACTTTCAATATTAGCTGTTTTGAGTTTACGGTATGTTATGACACTGTACAAAAACAGCATTACACAAAACAGTATCTTTCCATACACGAAGCAACAGAAATTTTAATGACTTGCTTTATAGTAAAACCAAGCTTTGTAGCTTTCATATTTTTTTCAAAATTCATTTTGGATCAACAAAAATTTGTAGGATAAGTGTAATGTGTAACATGAAATAAAAAGGGTAAGATAAAAAAGTTATGAATATTTTAGGATTTTAAATGCTGCCATTTTTAAACTGTTAAACATATTTTGCTAGGTAACAAATTTTCCCAAACTATTATCAAATTTTATTAGCCTATTTGTAACAAGTTTGAACAAATCAGACAAAAAAAATGTTGGGATTGGAATTATTTTTAAATGCAATAGGTCTGGTATCTTCCCTCTAGTCTGGATCACTCTAATAGCCCATTTTCTCAAGAAATTTACAAAGAAATTGTGTAAAACGTTAATGATAATGAAAATCCTATGTTCACTAAAATAAATTACCTTAAAATGTTTAATAGTTCTACAGAGTTCAACAACCCTGCGAGTTCCCAAAATGTTGATATTCACTGTAGGCTTAAGACTGGCTTCAAAATCCAATGTAGCAGCCGAATGAAACACAATATTTACATTTTCTCTGAGCATATTTCTGTCCATTTCACTAAGTCCTAAGTCCTCTTCTCCAACGTCCCCTGCTACAGCAACTAATTTACTAAACCTTTCATTTCCATGTAATTCTTTCAGTCGATCGAAAATCTAAAAAATTAAAAAAATCAGAGGACAAATTAAAACACTTAAATATATCAATCAAAAGTATGCATCTTTGATTTAAAACTTACTTTATAATGGAATATTTTAATTTAGTGCACATGTGCAGCGAGGCCAACTATTAACATTTGTTAATGTCATTAAAGTTGTTCATTACCAAAACCTCATGAAATTTATATGAACCACTTTTAAGAAATTGACTTTTTTTGTTGTTTTTCTTCCAAAATGATTCTTTTGTATAATTAAAATTAATTCAACATTAGAAAGTTGGTACAATGTTCATACACACTTTTTTTGTTATAACATAGAAAACTATATCATATGATTTTTTTCAATAATGAAATAAATGGTGGAAAAATTATATGAACTTTCACACTCAATTATCCATAAAAAATCTAGTTCAGATGCAACAGAAAAAAAGAAAAAGAAATAGGTTGATCAAATTTCTTCATATTTACAAACTATGTCAGAACAATCAAATAAATTTATGGTTCAAGAGTAAATTGAAAAACAAAAACAAAATGAACCCTGATAACCAGAACTATTTTGATTGACTCCAAACAACAATTTTTTCATTTCAAATTTGCTTCCTGACTTGTTTATATTCTTCTTTGATCATGAAGATGCTTTAATAGTTTTTAACGATAGATTCTGTTGTGTTTCTGTAAGGGATATATATAGCGATTAATATATTTTGTTTGCATATTTATTTAATTACTTCAAAGCAAAACTCAATTAAAATCACTAAGAAAGAGAGTACACAATTTTTTTTGATCAAAATAGAGGTTTCAAAAACACTTTTAAAATAAAAAACAAATCATGAGATACACAAGCAAAAACTGTATGCAAAATTTCATTAAAGTCAGTCAATTAGTTTAGTCTTCCACAATATGTGTAGTAGACACATAGACAGACATCAAAGTAAAAACCATTTTTTTAAACTCAGGCAACCAGAAAGAAAACAGATCCTTCAAAATTCCAATATCAATTTTTTCACCATCACCATTCTTCATGTAAAGAGAAAGTAAAAATGACACTTAGCATTTATGTTATTCAAAAGTTAACTGACCTACAGTTACTTAAAGTACAATAGTAAGTTCTTCACAGTTATTAATCAGATACTAAAAAAGTAAAATATAGTTTGACATTGTGCAAATGAAATCACAATGTTACTTTTTTGGTAAAGTAACTAAAAAACATCAAGCAAGTAGGAAATATGTTTACTTTTGTAATTTTGTTGTATGTTACACTTTTGTTGGCATCCTAATCAAAGAACACTATTTTCAACTTATTCTCTAGTTACAATATACTCTAGAAAATGTTAAATTAATATAATTAGGCTTAAAACTTATTTTGCGCGGTCTATTGGTCTTTTAACACACCTTATCTAGGCTACTGTGGTTTTGGACTATATAGTTTCACCTTCAAGCTATACAATTCATCAAATCCCTCTGGTGAGGTCGTCATAAATTCAACAATAACATTTAAACACATATCACAACACTACACAATTACACTACAATGTGAAAGGATAACATTTATTAGTTTGGCCAAATATCACTCCCCTCTTACGACTGGTTTGTCAGTTCTGACTGCAGTCTTCACTGGAACCATAATGCAATCATCAGTTGTGGTGCATTTGTTAGGTTTTCGTTATTTATTTGAATCAGTTATCCTTAAAGCAATGTCATAAATTAAACTGGATTTAAACCAAAAGTTTGTTATTGAGAATGTTACAAGGATTTTGTTTTGTCCTTATAAATCTCAAACTCTTTGATCGCATCCTTATAATTACTTTTATTATATAAATGGAGTATCTCCATGTTAGTGGATGTCTTTGAATTTATGGTTTTTATCCATAAGATGTTTTGCGAAAGCTGAGTTTATGGAAAACTTTCTTAGGTGTTTATCTCACTTGAAAGAGTGAGATGTCCCACCAATATTAAAAGTGGGGCAATCACTAGATTTATTTATTACCAACTTTTCCTTCATATAAACATTTACTTACATAAGAAGGACCTACAGGGGGCTTAGAATGCCTGTACATAGGTTGGTCCTGCATTCATGAACACAATCAGGAATGAGACAAACCTCACAAATTATATTATGTACATAAAAAAAAAGAATATAGAAAAATAATAAATACATTATTTGATATGCATACTATTCAGTCTATTACGTTTAGGTCTTTGATTCTGTCCTTTAAAATCAAAATTTAAATGAAGAGTTAAAACATTTAATTTTATAGATTTAAGTTCTGTGAAAGTTGTCTCCACTTATTTTGTAAGTAAAGTTGATAGTTTATAAGATGTTCTAAAGGAAACCTTTATATAGTCTTTGGTTAACTATTTTTTTAAAGTGTGGTTTAAAGTTTATACATATTCTGTTGAGATGTACATTTGTTTTTTAGGTTTTTATTATAAAAGCTATTATATTCACTATTATTATAAAGATATTACTATTATTATCTACCTATTACTATCATCTATTACTATTATTATAAATAGTAAATTTACTATTATTATGTACATTTTTGATTTTATGTTTGGCAATGAGCCTATCAACAATTGAACTCCTAAATCCATTTGAAACAGTGATGTACTTTATTGTATTTACTTCATTTTTGCAACTCTGTTTCTCCAATGGGAGCGAGATTAATCTGTATTATATGCTGCCATTTTTATATTATATGGATGGTGGGTTAAAACATGTATTACCCAGCTCATTATATTGGATTTTCTATAAAACTGAACTTAACTATTGTTTACTTTTGAAATTGAGAACTCTAAGAAATTTAAGGTCTTATAAATTCCTTCTTCCATTGTGTAATGGAGGTTCAGATGTATTGTTTTTAAGAAATTAAGTTTTTTTTAGCTGTTTATTATTTGCCTAGAAAGTACAATTACATCATCTACATACCTATAGTAAAAAAATATTTGTTTCTTATTGTGGTTTTTATCCAATTATAAATATTTATTTTCAATATGGTTCAGGAACAATTCTGCGAGGATGCTAGAAAAGAGGAAAGCCTTTATTCTTCACGTTTTAATAAAATTGTGTAGTGTTGTGATACGGTTTTCAATGTTTAGCTGAATTTGTGACAACCTTACCAGAGGGATTTGACAAATTGTGCAGCCTGAAGATGAAACTATAACATTTTGCAACAGCGGTACCTATATAAGGTCAAACAGATATAGCCTTTCAGTACAAAAATGTCAAAACAAAAGTCTTGATAACAAAATTCTATAAGAAATGCTTGGAACGTAACAGAACCAAAATATGTTTCTATAAAAATAAACAATAACTCTTTTTCCGCAGTGAAGCTCGAGAAATGGCAGAGAAATGTTGGATAAAGAATGAAATAAAAGCTTTATACTCATGTAGAAATAGGTGAAATACCATACTGTATTTATTGAATAGCATACCACACCGCCCAACAATTTAATATCATGAACGAACTGGAGGCACACATTAATAAAACAATTTAATCAAAAAAAGAAACACACAACAAAAATTAATAGCTTATTAAAAATCCAAACAAATATAAACACCTTAAAATATAACGAAAATTTTTGTCCCATAGTCGTAAATAAGACTAATATTGTTTTTACAAAGGATGAATTAAATGTTTCAAACAAAGGTCTCAATTTTAACTTCCCTAATAATAAGAAAAATCACCTGGTGACTGAATTTATACATAATGAAGCTGCAATCAAAACATTAAAAACCAGTGAATTAAGTGATACAATTCATGGTAGAAAAAAATTTAAAAAAACCCTTGTTTGGTTTTAAAACAGGATTTAAAACACAAATCAGTAAGATATACTTTAGATACTATTAAAAACACGTGCAATGAGCACAACAGAATGATTATGAAAGCAACACAATAATATTACCTAATACTGACAATGTAAACAAGGTCTAAGAATTCATTACAAATAACATTCAATCATTAATTAAAAACCCTACTTTACCTGTCTCAAAAGAAATCAACAGAGCAGTAAACAACTGTACTTCAACCTTATCAAAGGATTGCATCTTAACTTCAAAAGTATGGAATCCACACATCCATGGATATTGAGGAGACTACAGATAATAAACATTTTGTTTGTTTGTATTTTAAGGCGAAAAGCACATTGAGGCCCCTAAATTCCTCCCTAAATGTAAGCACATTGCCTCCCTAAATGTAAGTGTTTTAGACTCGGGTACCGCGAGGGACCTCTAAACCCTCTCAATAGGTGCATATAGTCTGCACCCCCCCCACTGCGGGGGAGAAAACAAACTACCTTCTTTGGCCCTTTAAACTTAAAAAAATTTAGTTGACCATTTTTTCCCTGTTTTAATATAATAGTGCAGTGTTTGTTGTGATGTGTTTCAATCTTTTGTTAAATTTGTGAGGACCTCACAGGAGGGATATGAAAAATTTTACTTCCTAAAGATGAAACTAAAATGTTTCAAAACCGCAGTAGCCTATATAAGGTGAGTTAAAGATCACTGGACAGTGAAAAATAGGTTCTAAGCCTAATTATTTAAACATAAGGTTACAATAATGAAATTAAATTAATAATTAAAATTTTATCTAATTTGTTTTATAAATTTATCAGTTAGATTTATTTAAAACATTAACTGAACAATCAACAATTAATTTCTATTAATTCTAGTAAGCCTTATTATGCCTTAATATAACTGAAGTAAGCAGAATATTTCCAAGAACTTACTAACTTGTATGTTTGGCATGAGCTTGCATAATTCAATAAATAAGCAATAATTTCCTTCATAACAAGCACTTCTTCTAATTTGGTATGCCATACTAAGTGTCAAGTCAACATTATTTATCTTAGGTCATAGCTAGGCTATTTAATATTCAATACAGAGCTAAATTTAATTCCCCTACCCTTAATATTACTCCTGTGGTAATACAAACACCTCTAAACTACATTATTTAAACATCATATACTGATTTATTGCATAGCCTATAACACTGCCCAACTATCATGAACAAACTGGATGCACACATTAATAAAAAAATTTAATCAAACAAGACACACACTTTAACAAAAATTATTACTACTTAAAAACCCAAACAAAAACACCAAAAAAAATGTAACGGAAATCATTATTAAAAACATCACTTAAATTAACTGTTTTTTTATATCAGATATTGCAGTAATTATTTAATTACTGTGATTATAATACTGAATTATATTATTAATAGGCTCAATAATAACAAATAGTGACATAGTATTTTCTATTTTATACATCAATTTTGGTTTTTTCCCATAACTTTTTATCAAATCAGTCGGCCATAGTAAAAAAAAAAAACTAAGAGGTCCAATTTCTCACACACTGATTACGATAATGAAGTGAAATTTTTGACAAAGTGTAAGATAAAAAAGTTACGAATATTTCAAGATTTCAAATAGCTGTCGGCCATTTTTCAACTGCTGAATGGCTTTTGCTAGATAATGAAGTTGACCAAGCAACATGTTTTTTTGCCCACTTTAAATCATACCAGACCAAAATTGTAAATGCTTGAACTAACAATTATTCAAAACTGAAAATTGTCAAAATTATTTGAAATTGAAAACTGTGAACTATTCATACAGTCATTTAAAAAAAATCTAACAATAAATCAAAAAGTGATCTAGAGGTCAGGTAACATGTTTGGATCTTACCATGATTTATGCTACAATAGCTTATTTCCCAATTTAATAAAACCCATCAATGATACCTTATGTGAACCATATTTGTCCTAGGGTGTCTATATACGATTTTCACACTATACGTATAGCCTATGCCATTAGTCAAATCCAAATTTAATTGAAGGTGTCAGTTTAAAGTCTAGTCTTAAATCGACAGACATCAAACTGACATTTTTACTATCTCAATTTATGAAATATATAAAAAAAGTTTGGAGATCGTGAAAAATCCAGTCTTGTTACACTGATGGAGTTTTAATGTTTGATTTCAAAAAAGTATTTTTTTTGCTGTCCAGTCATGCACGCTGTGTGTGTGTGTGTGTGTGTGTGTGCGCGTGCGCAAATATCGATACTCTGATAATATCGGATGAAGTATTGATACTCGTGTTATCACATGACTTTTTGTTTTAATAAAATATATTTACTACTACTACTACTACTACTAATAATAATAATAATAGAGATTTATTACTATTTATAATATCAGTTGACAACCGCGGTGTTTTAATGAGGGGATAATGTTTAAGTAATGAGTTTTAGGTAAAAATTTGTGAAAATTACAGGTATGTGTGCTCACTCCCTCGCAACTAAAATAACTGACCAATTTTAATGCATTCAACATAAAGGTCTGGTTTATCCACATCTCATGACCATTTAAATTTACAACAATTGTTTAAAGCTCCATCTCGTTCAAAAATCCATTAAAAATAAAATTTTGTTAACCCTTTAGCGGTCAAGGTAATGTTATCTACCAGTACTTACCATTGTTGCTAGAACGGGCAACGTAAAAAAAGTCTACTGTTACCCTATTTAACTAAAGGTAGTTAGTAGTTTTCTCTACTACATGACATCAGTTTACAAATATGTCATAAAGAATAAATAAACATTTCTAAGTTAATATATATATATTGATATTTTAAAGTTTTTATCAAATTATGAACTTACAGATTATTGCATTCAGTTACAGCGGTTATGTTTCTTGCTACGTTATGGTGTTAGTTTGTAATTTGTTTACTTTGTGGCAGTTCATTTATAATTCAAGTTGTATTTACTTTTTTACAAGAACAATTTTAATGTTAATCATCAGTTCTTTCAATTTGTATATTAGTTTAGTAAACAGTTTTGTTCTAGCCTTCTGTACGCTACATTACAGGCATTGAAATGGCCAGACCATACAAATAAAAATATCAATAAAAGCTGCAAATTTTCACACAATTCAGTGTTTTTTATTAATTTAATTATTAAGACCAGAATGGCCTTTTAGGTCATATAATGAAATTGTATTTCCTTAAAATTAAATTTGTTTTAATTCAAACTCAGATTTTGCAAGTTACATTATATTTTTTACCAAAATATATTATTTTAAACTCACATTACAATGAATAACAAAAAAATGTATCCTCATCGGATTATATCAGGTTTTACTTGATAGGTGTTTTTTTTTATTTTATTTAGTGTGTAATTAAAATTATGACATGTTAATGTAAAGTTGTGTCATTATGCTAGAAAGTGGCTTGTCAGTTTTGCACACTCAGTCTAAACCACCATGTCTAAAGGGTTCAAATTTGCTTTAAATTGTGTTACTGCAGTGGTGTATGATGGACATCAGGCTATCCGCTGTAAATAAGGCTGGCTGCCCAGACAAAAGTACTGTAATAAATACGCTTAATTTTTCAAAATCAGATAATCCGATTCTGATCAAACTTTGGTCAGAGATTCAGTTTCATAACTCAAATTACTGTGAACATTTGAAATAAAAAACATTACTGGTTCAGAAATAAATTTAAAAAAATAAACCATGACCTCTATCAGGTTTTGAGCTAGCAGACTGATTTTGGTAAAATTCCATTAAAAAATTTTGGGATGATTTTTAATTTTCTAAAGTGGTTTTAAAGCTCAATTTTCGATAAAAAATATTCAAAATCTGTTACAATGGTTTTGATCAATTTTGTTCAAATATAATTCGTAAGTACCAAACAAATGAATGGTTTGCTATATTCTCAAAAAATCTAGTTTGAGAAAAAATAAAACTAACAGAAAAATGAGCCATTTTTCAAAATTGTTAATAAGGTTTTTCTAAAATTTGAGTCATATGAATACTTGTAACACGTTGGTATAGCAAATTTAAAATTAAACTGGTTCAGTAGAAAATTAAAAAACCAATAAACCCTGATGCTGCCAATTTTTTCCCACTTTAGTTTACTGTCAAATTTCTTTTATTTCAAATTTAGTTAAATTTCGCCAACAATCTGACTTGATATGATCCTACAAATGTTAAGGATTTGTAAATGTTAATTAAACGTTAAGCAAATTCTGATGGACCAATTTTGTGGAAATAATTTCAGTAGTTTTTTAACCAATTTAGGCTATCTGGAAAATTATAGAATGCAAGAAGTTTGTGTAATATCTCTGCACTTTTCACTTCACTTGTAATTTTTTCATTCCTAACTTAGCAAAAGTGTTTATAATTTTAATTTTAATTTTATGGATACTTATACATATTTTTTGGCATATATTTAAAATGACTAAATAGATTATTCATTTTACAGTGATATAAAAACTAAAACAATGATACCAACAGATTTGATACATACTGGATTTTTTATCAACTCTTCAAGACGCTGAGAAATTTCCTTTCCTCTTTTTGGGCGAAGGAGAAGATACAAGTTTCCAACTTCTGGTAAAGTTCTTAATACTTTCTCAATAAAAGCAATACCAACGAATCCAGTCCCTCCGGTAATAAACAAATTTAATCCAGAATAAAATTCTGGAATAGTTGGGTTTGGCATTCTCACCTATAAAATTATAAATAAAAATAAATTTAACACTTATGTTACCCAACAATTATTTAATAAACACAAACACACACACACACACACACGCACGCACACACACACTGGAATGGCAAATAGCAAAGCCATTGAATTTAACATTTACAACAGAATTGCTACATTTGAACCTGTAGTCAGCTGAGATTTAATCAACTGATACAATTAATAATTTTAAACTACTGGTATTGTTTACATTGTTGGACCATACATTTAGTGTTGAAAGTAGTGTAATTTTTTTTTAACTAATGTTAAGTTTAAATGCCAATGACATTTGAAGAACACATCAGGAAGGTCAGGACCGTTGGGCATGTAGCAGAGGAGTTCAACAGGAAACATGGCCCTGTGCAGGGACGTGCAATAGCGCATTTGATACGATATTTAGTGTGTGTGTGTGTGTGTGTGTGTGTGTGTGTGTGTGTGTGTGTGTGTGTGTTTATTGTGTACAAATATCGATACTCCGATAATATTGGATGAAGTATCGATACTCGTCTTATCAAGTGACTTTTTGTTTTAATAAAATATATTTACTACTACTACTACTACTACTACTACTACTACTACTAATAATAATAATAATAATAGAGATTGATTACTATTTATAATATCAGTTGACAACCGCGGTGTTTTAATAAGGGGATAATGTTTTAAGTAATGTGTTTTAGGTCAAAATTTGTGAAAATTACATTTTACCAATGTGAAAAAACTAAGTACACATTTTGTAATTCTTTAAAAAAGTACAAATACAACAAATTCCGATGTATTAAAAAATATAATATGTACTACAGACTGTAACAATAATCATTATTAATTAAACATATGAAAATGTTAAAAGTTTTAACCTACTGTGAACCTAATTTTTGGAAATTCCATTTTACTATTGAAAAAACGCTAAATACCCACATAATTAATACAATAATGTACAAATAACAAAAAATACAATGAAAAAGCAACAACTTACAATAACGTGAACCTAATTCTTGAAAATTATTACACTTTACTATTGAGGAAAAATTAAATACGCATTTTATTATTGTTGTAATCTACAAATACAACGACGTACAGTAAAAAAGCAATACAGTATTGTGCTCCGGACTTAGGTATCGTAAAACGGTTATTGATATTGGATAAAGATAACACAATAAAGGGACAAGAATAACGTAGACAAACAGGAGGCGCTGCATAATCTAATGTTTGTTTATTTTCTGCTTGTTGAGTAACTCTGTTTATGAGTGACACATAAAATACGACACAATTTTGCCCGATATCACCATTCGATATTTAAGTGCTGGTGTAAATACCTCAATTTTAAAGGAAGAAAAATATCGGTACCAATAAATATCGAAAGTATTGGAACATCCCTTACAAGTACCTATAAGGTTGTTGTAGGTCACTCGCTATCTTCCAACAATACATCCATATCAGGTGGCCCGTGCGTAATTTCGCACTATGAAAGTTTTAAGTAAACACAACCTTTTGAATAAGAGTAGTCGGGGTGAGGATGGTAGTTGGAAGGAAGGGAAAACATGTTTAAAAAATAAATCGAAAAGCGAACACTTTGAAATAATAATTACAAATTTATGAGTCATTGTAATATATACATTTTAATACAGATAACTGTTTTTTTAATAGCAATTTTTATAGGGCATTACAATACCTCGTTGTAAACGATATTTGATGTAAGAATGTAATTTTCTTGTACTTTTTGTATTTCATTTTCTCTAATGGATACAAACATGTTAGTTGATTTAGTTACCCTTGAAAAGGCTATATACATCTATTAGTAAAGACGGCATTTGGTAAATACAATCCTGCTCCTTGAAGTGTTTGTCCCTGCGACTTTTTTATAGTGAAAGCAAACGCAATTTTAATAGGTAACTGTCTTCTAGTCAATTGAAAAGGCAAGCTAGATAACCTCTAACTGTATTTTGACATTTTAATTGTACTTTATATTTTATGATGTCCGTATTAAAAACAGATGGAAGGAGAAATCACAAATATATTTGTGTAAAAAAACAGTGTTCAAAACATGTGTTTTGTACTCGAAATGTTTGTCCCGGCTTGTACGACACGTATAGGTGGACACGTATGGTGGGTAGGGTACTGTCAGTAGGGCCACATAACCTATAAGTTTAATGACTTTTCAGTAAACATTGAAATTGTTCTGAGCACATTATGCAAAAAATAGGCATTTGTAAAAGGATTGTCTATTCGTGATTAATAAGTTAGCTTCGTAAAATATACACAATATTGTCCGACTTGTGATGCCGTTTTGCCTAGGACAGTTTAAAAACTTTTATAAAATTTTCCACAAACAAAAGCCGCTTCGGTGGCCTAGTGGATAGCGTACCAGGCTTTCACCCCGAGGATCCGGGTTCGATTCCCGGCCATGGCTTGGTATTTTCATACACTATAAATCATCCCAACGTCTGCATTAGCCCAAGTGTGCACAATAGTCGGACGTTAAAAAAAAAAAAAAAAAATTCCACAAACAAGAAGTTTTAGCGCAAAATCGTTTTGCAATGTCAGAAGCCGGTTAAAAAATCTTTCTAAAGATACCTCATTTATGCCTGTACGAATAGTATGTGCTGAGAAGAAGGGATGTTGATTCGAGATATATATGATCGGCAGTTATCAGTAAAAATGTAAAAATCTGACAAATTTCTCAACAACTGGTCCAAAATACTTTTCTCAAATTTCGGTGATACAAGAAGGTCAGTAATTCAAGTCAGTGTATCAAATTTACAATAAAACAAATATACGCTGTACAGTAGGCCTAACTGAAGGAAAACAAAATTAGTCCTGACCATTCTTCCGCGTCTTTTCACCGACTTACTGTTGGACTGTGCTTTGTGCCATGTTTTTAAAACTTTATTTATGAATTTTAATATATGATCAAAATATGATGAACCAACTTTGAGAAATTTAGACAGACTCTGCGGGAGAACTGAGGTTCGACGATAGTTCCCAAACTACCACAGTGCAAAATGATTGTGCACAGATTATTATGTTAATACTACATTTTAAAATAATTTTCTTATGAGCAGACAAAGTACATATTTCAAAAAGCATAAATTTAAAACTTTTATAATAACAAATTTTTTTACATGAATGAATGTAATAATATATTACAATAATATTATAATATATTACAATTCAATAATATATTACGATGCAGACATAAAAAAATTAATTTAATTATTACAAGTTTTTTTTTATTTAATCTAGTTTTAAATAGTCATATAGACATATTCAGACGTGTTTACGGGGTAATAATCTTCCGCTGATTACAAAAAAATTCTGTACTGAGCCAAAAATAAAAATCAAGTATCATGTTGTTTACTCTTCCTTGTTATTTTAATTACGATAATCTGTTCGAAAACACGACATAACCTGAAACTTATTATAGCCTACCAACTGTTCAACAAAATCAGCTGATCGTTACGAAATAATAAAAAAACAACTGTTTTTACTGTTATAACTATCGACATAACAATTAAATTAACGATTTATTCCATGCATTTACATCGGTCTAACGTCTTTGTAGTTCCGCAGTGTATTGGTTATCAAGTCCTCTTCACATGCGCAAGGTTCCCAGTTAGATCCCGGGCGGAAAAAGGAAATGTTAACTGTTTAATTTGATAAATAAATAAATTTAATTTGAGACTTACGACTCGCAAAATATACTACATCATCACGCAAAATCCAACATCACAACTAGACATAAAACATCACACGTTTTTAATCTTCGTTAAAAAAAACGAAGATTTTGTAACATGTTTTAATAGTCCCACAACATCACGCAGTTTAATTTAACAATAATGTTATATCTTCTGTCAGGCAACAAACCAACAATTAAGGCACTATAACTGCACTACAAGCTTTAATTATATACGCTCCGTGAAATGTATTAGGCAACTATAACAGCAGACAGGCCTACAACACAATATTTACTCTGAGAAATTTTCAGTCTTAATTTAATTCATCAGTATTATTTTGATTAAATCTTAAAATATAACTTTTATTTCTTAAAAATAAGTACAATTTCAATCACGTTGTAACTGGACTTTTTAGTTCAATCAAATTCTGTGCGCGTTTGGTACAAATACAAGATAAAAGATTTATTGTCTGGCCATGAAAGTAAACAGCTGAGTTTAGACGTTATAACGTTCCAATCGGTTATTGTAAAGAAATTTCAGATACACCAAATTAAAGCGTGTTCTTTTGTTTGTAAATCTGTGTTATTTCCGTTAATATATTTTCAAAACTTCAATTTATATATTTCAAGAAATTAACAGAAAAACACGATTTTCACGCAGTTTTTCTACTACTACTAGCTACTTTGAAGATTCATAACTTCGTCAATTTTTACTCCACAATAACCCTGTTCGAGTATGTTATTACATTGACGAATTCGACCAACTTCTAACAAAAGTCCTATTTAATTAATAATTATGACGAATTTCTTTATCAAAAGTGTTCATTTTGTTACAGCAATGTTATTGAAAAATTCTGTAACAGACGGAGCCGCCTCAGTTGATAGAGTACTGGGTTTTCACCCCGAGGGCCCGGATTCAATTCCTGGCCAGGGCTTGGCATTGTCATACGCTATAAATCATTCCATCGTCTGAATTAGCTCAAGTGTGCACAATAGTCGGACGTTAAAAAAAAAATCTTTAACAGACTATATTATTTTATAACAGTATAATCAATATTTATGTTCAATCAGATTTGTAATTATTTTTAATGAGTAAACGTAAAAGTTAAATAAACGAAATTTAAGTATTAATCTGAAACTTTGTGAACCAGGAGTACAGTCACGTGGCATGCACTATAGATATCTGGAGTTATAAATAAAATTTGAAATGAAACTTTTGCACGCTCTGTGCTTGCAGGTCTATAGCGTGAGCCACCCGACAGTACTTTGATAAGGTACGCAGTGCAACACAGTGGCGAGTGCTATTAAAATTAACATGTATGTTTTAGGGCTGGTGTATGGATTTTGCGGGACGCCTGATACTAGGAACATGTTTGTGTTTACATATAACAGTATATTTTGCGCGTCGCAAGTCTCATATTAAATTAATTACAATTAAAAATTACTGTGTTGCTGCCCGGGATCGAACCGGGGACCTTGCGCGTGTAAAACTGGCGTGATAACCACTACACTACGGAATCGTATATGAAATGAATTAAATTTTGGTAGTCACATCAAAAGATCAGTTGTTTTATATTAATTCGTAAAGATCAGCTGATTTCATTGATCAGCTGATAGGCTGTAATAAGTTTTAGGTTATGTTGTTAAAAACCATGATTATTATTATGATAATTTGTCGTGTTTTAGAACAAATTATCGTAATTAAAGAAAAATAGATAAAACATGACACATGATTTTTATTTTTGGTACAATAACAGTAATTTTTTAAATTGCAATTTTGTTTTATTAACTTTCGTTTATTTAACACTAATTTATTCATAAATATTATTTAACATAGACCTTGATTACACTGTTGTAAAATTACATACGTTTACTAACGAATTATTTCAGTAAAGTTGCTGGGAACAAAATTAGCACTTTTTTAATAGAAATTTAGCGTAATTTCAATTTTCATCAAAAGGTGGTCAAATTCAGCAGCAACATTAACAAATGTCTACTATAAAATACATGAACAGCATTGTTGTGGAGTAAACCTTTAAAGTAGCTAGAAGTAAAAAAAAAAATGTATGAAAATCGTGTTTTTCGGTTAATTTCTTGAAATATATTAAATTGAAGTTTGAAAATATATTAAAGGAATGAATACAGATTTTTAGACAAAAGAACACGCTTTGATTTGGTGTATCTGGAATTTCTGTATAATAACGGATTGGAACGTTATAACGTCCTAAACTCGTGTGTTTTCTTTCGTGGATCAGACTACAATAGAATGATTTTTTTTTAAGCCAATCTGAACTACCATAACTTATAAGGATATAACATTAATAACCTAAAGAATATTTTTAAAAAATAATCATTTCTCCCTAATTATTCAAGTTATAACAGATTTCCTACAACAGAATAATAAAATTACCTTCAGAAGGTACTAAAACTAGCAATTTTACATCTAAAGTTTCAAAAATTTTCCACAGATCTTCCGCTTAACTGCGGAATATGCCATACCTCCCCCTCCCTTTTGACTATCCTAGATATACCTATGGGTACAATACAATTTTCATAAAATAATGTTATGGTTTTAAATTATTTTTTTTAAAATCAAATAACATTTTTAGTTTATGATAAAGCGTTCAACTTCTGTGATAAACACAGTTATTATAACTCTTAATTCAGAGCAAAAAATGGGGTGCCTGCCATACAGAAAGTTATAGCAACAAAATATCAAATTAATTTTATTCTGAAAAATGGTGTGATCAATAACTTAAGTTAAAAACATACAATAATGAATGATTCATTACAATTTTTAAATGTTCCATGTTTTGACTTAAAGATAAGGCCTAAGCTGTATTTATTTACAATCTAAAAGAATCCATAATAGCCTATGAAACTATTTAATATTGTTTTATATTTTTGATATATTATATAACCCATTATATATAAAAAAAGAAAAAAATATTACTTTATAACTTACTATCATACTGATCAAACTTATAATAGTGTCTCACTGTTATAACCTTGGGGAAATGATCACAAATGAATGTAACAAAATTTTCCACGAACACTTAAACCGCAAATCACTTTCACCATCCCAGCAATCGTCCACAGTTGTTGACAGATACTAAAAAGGCCTAAATATCATTAATAAGTCATTAGTATTTTTAGATTTAAGTAGATTGTTTTTCCTCACACATTCCACGGTTTTTTATTTCACGTTATTATGTTACACACTCGCGCGGGCGCTCACGCACGCACAAACACCCACACAATGTATTTTTCCTGGCAAGAAAACCATCAATGTTATAATCGCCATCACACTGTATTTTAATATTCAATAATACCATATATTATATCATTTTGTATTTTCTATATAGGCTATTTAATATTAACCTACCATCTACGATATTTATTTCAAGATACCTGACATTAACAAGCAACCTGTTGAACATTTAACATGTTTTTGGTATTTGTATTTTTTATTGGTATTTGATAAAAATATACCAAATATTTCATATTTTGTTTTGTATGAATTATATTTGGTTTGGTTGTGTTCATATTATACTTGATATGAAGAAACGATCTTGCAACAATGTCACATATTCTGTTATTTTTTTACTTTACGATAATAACATATCTACCACCTACAACTATTCTGATAATCTGTACGTATTTACATAATCGTAAGTATCACTGTAAAACAGGCTATACCTGTGCCCAGTACGTATCAACAGTTTTCAAAGAATTTATTTTAAGACAAATTTCCTTTGTTGGAAAGTATAATAAGAATTTTGTACAAATTATTAGAAGTTGTATAAAAAATAGAAGTTGTATCGTCATTAAGGTCTTTATTAAATAAACACGAATATTAAAATACAATAACTTTAGTTACTAGGCATAAAACCTAAACTATTAACAATTAAAACAAAATCATACCATTACTGTATCTTTGGAAATAAGTTAATTCAAAATTTGAAATAGGAGGGAGGGGGAGAGAGAGAATTTAAAATTGCAGTTTAAACTGAACAGTGGAAAATTGATAAATAATTTTTTATCACTATGTCAGGTAAGTATTAACTAGGACTAATTTTAGTGTAATTCCAAACAAACAGTATAATTTCAAACAAAGGCATGTTACCTTGATTATACAAAAAGTAAAAATAACTTCAAAAATAAACAGTAGCCTACTAGTAAATTAAAGTGAAGTTAAATTGCTACCATCTATTTGGTGTTAAACTGATGCTATCTATTTGTTGTTGAATTGCTACCATCTATTTGGTGTTAAACTGATGCTATCTATTTGTTGTTGAATTGCTACCATCTATTTGGTGTTAAACTGATGCTATCTATTTGTTGTTGAATTGCTACCATCTATTTGGTGTTAAACTGATGCTATCTATTTGTTGTTGAATTGCTACCATCTATTTGGTGTTAAACTGATGCTATCTATTTGTTGTTGAATTGCTACCATCTATTTGGTGTTAAACTGATGCTATCTATTTGTTGTTGAATTGCTACCATCTATTTGGTGTTAAACTGATGCTATCTATTTGTTGTTGAATTGCTACCATCTATTTGGTGTTAAACTGATGCTATCTATTTGTTGTTGAATTGCTACCATCTATTTGGTGTTAAACTGATGCTATCTATTTGTTGTTGAATTGCTACCATCTATTTGGTGTTAAACTGATGCTATCTATGTTATTTGTTGTTGAATTGATACCATCTATTTGGTGTTAAACTGATGCTATCTATTTGTTGTTGAATTGCTACCATCTATTTGGTGTTAAACTGATGCTATCTATTTGTTGTTGAATTGATACCATCTATTTGGTGTTAAACTGATGCTATCTATTTGTTGTTGAATTGATACCATCTATTTGGTGTTAAATTCATATCACCTATTTGGTGTTGAATTGATACCATCTACTCCTCACTTTCTACCTTTTGGGCAATAGCTAATTCTAATTAAAGGTCATTCTAACCCACAAATGTTTCATAACGCCAGTTTACAAATAAAATGATAAAAATAAAACAAAAAGAGCAAAAGGGACCTAATTATTACAAGAGAATACAATATCTATAAGTACACTTCTTGCCTGAAATAGAAGATTTTACTCGTCCACCAACCCTACTTGATGTACCTTCTGGCAGGCAGCACTGGATGGTTTTTTTGACCATGTATTAAGTGACAGATATAGAAGCAATGACTCTCTCTCTCTCTCTCCCCCCCCAAATTTTATCCTAACGCTTGATCTACATTTGAAAGATCTCCTGCCTCAACTGGTAACAAGTCTTATTTGCAAACATGTGATGAACGTCCCCTGCACAATCGGTATCTGTTTTTGAACAGTAAGATGGTGTCCCAATGACTCACTGCTTTAAATTTTTATTTTTCATTTGCACATAGATAGAAAGTTATATTCTGCATTTTCTTTTAACAAGGCTTTCAAAATGAGGTGTCATTCAAGAAGCCTAGTTTACTTTTAAAATTTTTGATATGCCCCAAAATTTCCAATTTTTGATATGTTTTTAAAGATGTCGCCATACAATAAAAGTTATCTTTATACCTTAAAATCATTTCATCTTCTTTAATATACTAAAAAGGCGGTAATATTTTTACCCAATGGGTATCTCGACACATTTGACTGGATAGACCTATTAATAAATTGTATGTAAATAACAAAATTTTGGGACTGGAAATTTTCAAAAACACTTGTCATGAAGATTGAAAAAAACATCTGCCATGAAGATTGACAAAAACATTTGTTGTTTTACTCTCTCCCTGAAGAGAGTAAAAAGAAAGTTTGGTGATCGTAGACTTTGAAATTTTGATTGGTCTGACACAATTCTCAGGAGTCAAAAGAAGTAGGCTTTAGTTAGATGTCTGTATGAGTGTGTTTGTAACTAACTGAACGATTAGATGAAGTTTAGTATATGTCTGGTTTGCCCATATCTCAAGACAATTTTTCATTACAAAAATGTGGCATTAGTAGAACTGGCTAGCAATAGTGAAAACTTCTGTAGCTTCATAACAAATGTGATCATATTAATTCCAATGATTAACGATCTAACAATTTCGAAGGCAGGGATGGTGTTCACTAATGGACTTATTTATACACATAATAGTAAAGAACAATTTTTTACAATTGGCAAGATATAGGCTATCTTACTATAAACATTGTAACAATTTTGTGCTATGGACTGCTTATAAAACAATGGTGTTATATATTTATTATTGAACTATTTGTGCATGTAGTTATAATTACACTATCACTGTATTAAAATATTGCATGTAAATACATTATGCAAGATATATTTATGTGTAAACGCTTTAACAATTTTGGACCGGTTATGTAGAATAATGGATTTTTTATAATTAAAATATTTAGCCTATTATTCAACTGATTTATATACATAATTTTAAACAAATAATGAACATTTAATATAAAAGAAAGTTAAAATCAGTAGTGGGTTTTGAACTGGCATCCTATAATTTCATAAGCAGAAATCCAAGAGACAAATTTTATCTGATGCGAGTTCAAAGCTTTTTACTATCAAAATTCCAATTAGGCTCACCAAAATACATTTTCACTACAAAAAAATTGTTTTGAGGTCTTTAACAAAAATTGTTACAAATCAGATTTTACAACTTAGCTGTAATGATTTTGCACAAAAATGTAATCCATACATACTCAAACAAAACGTTGAGTCCTTGCAGCCTACAAAATGCAGGTTCAAAACTTAGTAGTGGTTTTAATACGTTATTGTTAATTCTCTTGAATTTCAGGAGCTACAAAAAAACTGTTCTTTAGATTTCATATAAACGAATCTATATTTATATATTAATGTAAATTTATAGTTCGGAATTAAAAAAAAAACATCCAGGTAAGGTTTGTTTTGTTTTTGATTAGGGTAGAGCGGGGCTATTTCGCTCATTTCAAGTTTGGGGTACTTAAAATGGGTTTAAAAATTTAAAAAATAGTTTTTTTAATAATTATAATTAAACATTACTATGTAAGGAACTGTATGGTATTTTATTACGTTTTTATTACAAATTATTTGCTAGGTAATTAATTAATTTACATAAATGTTGAAAAACAGAAAATACACAAATTAGCGGGGTTATTTCGCTCACTAGGTGGGGCTATTCCGTCTATGAATGTTTCGTCTAAATTGTACATATATTTTCCACAAACGAATTGTTTTTTACCAACAGCACCCACACAAATTTCAGTGAAACCATGTTTCACAACTTTGACACTTTATCCAATCACCTTTACGTCTTGATTCTTCAGATAAAAATTTATGCCCACAAAATCCACAAGGGCGTTGTCATTGTCATCATCAGAAGACAATGCTTTGGGATCATCTTCATCGGAACTGAAGTCTTTACAAATTATTTTGGTGGACTTTTCCTCTTTTTTTGGAAGTTTTCCTCTTCTTGGAAGTAGGCCTATTATCTCGCTCTTGTTTTAATATTTTTTTGTTGACGGTCTCTTGATAACTTGTGTTTGATATGAGATGCCTGGTGTACTGTTGCTGTCTTCGTTTTCTCTTCGACTGTTTCTTTGTAGGAGTAGTTATAATGGTTTGAAATGGCGATAGTTTTTTGATGTTTATATTTTTTAACTATTTTTTTATAAAGCTTAAAAAAGTCACAACATTCTTATTTAGTCCTTCAGCTCATGCCTTTGACAAACCTTTCGGCTTTCTTAAAGATAAACCACGGTTTCACTTTATAAATCGGAAAACCCTTCTTTCCCAGCAGTTCTAAGATTTTTATCCGAAGGATGTCTTAATCCTCTCATTTCAGCAAAAGAATAAGCTTCATTTCTCACTTGCATAGGAGTACAACCAAAACCCCTACTTGCTAGATCCATCAACCTATCTGCCAAGTCCTTTTCATCAGCTTCTGTAAAGACTGTAGCACTTTTTTTAAATAAGGTTTTATACCCTAAAGCACGTTGTGTTTTTGCAATATACACAAGATCCTTCAATGTAGAATTTGGAACGTGGTAATGAGCTGCAGCGCCTCTAATACTAAATGTGCCATTAATAACGCTTGAAATAGCTTCAATCATATTTTTATCACTCCATTTCTTATAAAGACCTTTGTTTTTGTGCGTGCACGGACCATCTGAAAGACAGACAACAGATATAAATAGTTTTGTTTGCAATATATGTTTACAAATACATTATAAAATAAAAATTAATGTGAGTAAATAACCCCCTTTTCAGTGGGTAAATAGCCCCAATAACATGGTTTTACATAATGAGTATTTTAGTTGAAACCGTTAAAAATAACACAATTATAAAGCCGTAGCTGAAGAAAGAAGGAAATAACTAACCTACAATATCAGATAATATTACAAAATGTGCATTGCACAGCTAAAATTGTTTACGCTAAACGTTAATTATTGCTACTTCAACATAGTGATAGTCTTACCTCAGCTTATAGAAGTATCGTTCTTCCAAGAAAATAAAAACTTATAGCACAACTCGCACTTGTAGTGAACACAAATATTGTTACACAGGAACTGAGGTGAAAATGGCTGACAATGTGCGCAGTTTACATGTGCAGCAGTACAAATTAGTTAAGTTGAGTGAAATAGCCCCGTGTGCGAAATAGCCCCGCTCTACCCTACATCTTCAACCCTTAACTTTTTTTATTTAAAATTTTCTAAACAAATGTTATGATCTTCATATAAGGCCAAAATTTAAGCAACTTTGCCATAAAGATGAACCGATTTTAAGGAACTAGGCTGATTTTTCAAATTTTATGTCCATACTGTTTATGAACCTGAATTTTTGGGAGAATACTATTGATTTCTGTATTTTCAATTAATTTTTTTTAATATAAAATGCTAATTTATGCGGGTTTTAATGTTGATATTTGTTTTTTAACAGTAGGATACAGTTTTTTATGTTTGAGTTTAATAAAATATTTTGTACCATTTTTTTTTCCATACTTTATTCCAGTTAGACTAATGAAGATGATGGCTCAGCATTAATGGTAAGGCGAAAGCAAAGGGAGTAACAGCGGCTAGAACCAAGAACCTTAAGGTGAGCAGTTCAGAGGTGCAGTAGACTGACCGGTGTTTGACCACATCAAACACCAAGCCCCCCCCCCTTTGGAGAACATTACAAACAGACAAGACAGACAGAAAATAAAAGCATTTTCATAAATATGTTATTGAAAGTTTTTTTTTATTTTAACATAAGGAATAATTTCTCAAAAGTCTGGAAATGTAATTTTTAATCAATCTTTATGTTATATAAATCTTTAATTTTTTTTTTTTTTTTTTTTTTAGGATCTCATATTGTAACAGAAAAATTGGACAAGAAAATAAATTACTTTTATCACTATAGTTTTACTATGATAAAAACTGTAAACATGATATTTTTATAAGCTTTGTTACAAAACAAGTCATGTAAGTATTAACTATGACTAATTTCAGCATAATTTCAAACAAAAACCATTTTAGTCTTTCTACCTTAATTGGGTTTATATTTACTACTTTACACAACCCTTTTATTATTTTATGTATTTTGTAATGCATTACTTAAAATGTCCTAAGAATTAAAACAATATATATGATGAAACAATATCATAACTGATCGAAACTAGGCTATTTATAAAATTATTTTAAGTTTTGAAGTTAATTAGATGGCAAAATACGTAATTTAAAAGAGCAAAATTTACAATTGGTTCTTTTTTTTAATATAATTGTTTTTAAAAGATAATAACTGAGAAAAAAGTTTTCATATCAAAAATTTATTATAGCCAATCAATTATTTTTATAAAATATTATATTTACATTTGTATTTTTTTGTGAAATGGCTTTGACTCGATGCTATTTAAAAACAAGTATAAATAATTAGTATTCATAACCACAAATACGTATAGAGTGCATGTGCATTAATTAAAATTTTCCCTGATTATTACTGTTAAATTTACCAAACTATACTCATTCAAATATATACTTTAACATACAGAAAATAATGTTGTGGCTATAGAACATTAAATAACGTTGTGGCCAAGAAAAGAAAGTGATGCCTTGTATTAAATACCAAACAGACAGGCTTTAATACTCTTAAAAAAATATGAAAGTTTAAAGGAAGGGAGCATTTTGTAATGACTGTTTCACCTTATATTGCTACAACTATGATGTGCTAAATCATGGATTAATTGATGTTTTCTTGTGAATATGATAGCATTAAATGAATAGTTTATTTGACAAAGGAAAGCCAGTATTTTCATAGTAGCTAGTAGCAGCATTACATTTGATTAAGGCGGTAAATGGTATTTCTGTACTGTATTTTTTTTCCAGCGAAAAACCGTTAAGGTTATCATCGTCGTCATACAAAATGAAAGTAAAAAAAAAAATTAACAAAATTTACTTAGGCTATATAAGAAAATAAAACTACAACAAACTAAGAAACTGTAATAGTAAAAATAAATTAAACAAAAATTTAAATAACAATAAAATTTAAATAAACAATATCAAATATTTAACAAATAGATAACAATGAATAAAATTTAATAACAATTGGTAAAATTATATATATAGACATAACAGAAATAAAGTTATTTAGATAAAATAAGTAAATAAAATAACACAAGAAATAACAAATATATAAATTAAATTTTATTTAAAACATTCAGACGATGAAGGAAGTCTAGAACTCGGTCAACGGCCGAGGCACTATCTCCCAACATCGTCTAAAAACAGTTGCTCAGACCACACATAACACGCACATTTTGGAAACCATCACAATTGAGCAATATATGTTTTATTGTGATGGTTTCCCTAATAAAATTTGCATTCAGGTGGGTCCCCGCGTTCCATCAGAAATCCATGAGTTAACATGGAGTGACCAATGCGAAGACGGGTGATCACCACCTCTCCTCTACGACTTGCATGTATTGACGACCCCAAAGGACGAACAGTATTTTTAATTACCCTCAATTTGTTACTGCTTGTAGCTGCCCATTCATTTTCCCACTGTAGAAGAATTAAATGTTTTACGTGACACAGAAAGTCAGAAAAGATTACACGTTGATTGCATGGCGGCAGAAAAATCCCTTCCTTTGCCGCATTATCCGCTACAGTGTTTCCAAATATTCCACAGTGACCAGGAATCCAGATAAATGATAATCTTGCACCTCGTAGTTCAATCCCTTCCTTTGCCGCATTATCCGCTACAGTGTTTCCAAATATTCCACAGTGACCAGGAATCCAGATAAATGATAATCTTGCACCTCGTAGTTCAAGTCTATGGACAGAGCACATAATATCTTGAACCAGAGGATTTACCGAATACATATCCCGGATTGCCTGGAGGGCACTTTTTGAATCAGAACAAACTACGTAATGCAAACTATCGAATTCAATAGTGTTCAGAGCCTTTAAGATGGCAAAGAGTTCGGCGTAAAGACACTACAAATTGAGGGTAATCCATACTTATATGTTTCGTCCAGTGAGTAAAACGCACACCCAACATTATCATTAATCTTAGAACCATCTGTGAAAATAAATTTAGCAGATGGATATGAATTAGTCAGTCGAGAAAACTCACGTTGATACAAAATGTTAGGAGTGTTGTTTTTCAGGTATGTACACAAGGAGAAATCAAAGGTCGGCATATTGATTATCCATGGAGGGACAAGACAAAAGGACCTTTCAAACATTGGGGGTAGTTCAATACGCGTCTTCAAAAACACGGGTTGTTCTAATGCCAACAGGGGCTGTAGCGTGCGGTCGGGATTCATATTCTTGGTGCAACTGATTATGGAAAACGGTATTATAGGCAGGATGCCATGGTTTACATAATATATTACATACGTAACTTAATTGTAACTGCTGTCTCCGACGAGAGTGTGATGGTTCGCCAGCATCAGCGAGAATACTCACGACGGGACTTGAACGGAAAGCACCAGAAACAAGACGGATTGCAGAGTTATGGACGGGATCTAGTTTCTTTAAAATCGATGGTCTAGCAGATGAATACACAATGCTGCCATAATCAATTCGTGAACGAATTACGGCACGGTAAAACATCAGCATACAGGTCCTATCAGCGCCCCATCGAGACCCACTAAGAACCCTCAACATATCAAGGATTTTATTACACCGTAATTTTAAATCACGCACATGAAGGCTCCAGGATAGCCTTTCGTCGAGTATTAGACCCAAGAATCGAACGGATGGAGAAGTCCGAAGCTGTATACCATCAAGATATAACGACAGAGCTTGGATCTGTCGACGGCGACTGAAAGCAATACACTGAGTTTTAGCAGCGGAGAATTTAAAGCCAGTAGTTCTCGTCCAGGTCTGCAACCTATTTATTACCAGCTGAAGGGTTCTTTCAGCTGTTGCCATGTTTCTGGTGCTTATGTAAATAGCAAAATCGTCTACAAAGAGAGAACATCTGACAGGGGACCGTACATTAGACGTTATGCTATTGATTGCAATAGCAAACAGAGTAACACTAAGTACACTCCCCTGTGGAACACCATTCTCTAAGTAGAAGCGATCTGATAGCGTACTACCAAGACGCACCCTAAAATACCTATTACTGAGGAAGTTTTTGATAAAATACAGAATCCTGCCCTGTATACCCCATGATTTTAATGTGTTCGAAATTCCCCTTCTCCAAGCCAGTCGTATGCCTTCTCCAGGTCGAAAAAAACAGCTACTAGTGTTTGACGCAAGAGGAACGCATTTTGTATTGCAGATTCTAAAGATACTAATTGATCCACAGAACATAGTCCTTGCCTAAAGCCGCACTGGTCTTTGCAAAGTAAATTGTTGGTTTCCAAATACCAAACAAGGCGACGATTTACCATTTTTTCTACCAGCTTACAAAGAACGCTGGTAAGAGAAATCGGACGATAGCTACTTGCACCAGTTTTATCTTTACCTGGCTTAAGAATAGGAATTACTATTGCTTCCAACCAAGCGTCAGGGAAAGTATGTTCATCGAATATACGATTGTATATCTCGAGGAGGGCAAGTCTACCTGACGTTGGAAGGTTTTTTATCATGGAATATACGGGGTTGTCAGGACCGGGAGCTGTGTCCTTCGTTGAAGACAGTGCAGATTCCAGCTCATGCAGAGTAATCAGCCTATTAAGAGGAGAGTCGTCAGAAGTACCGATGGTGAACGGCAATGGTTCCACTGCACTTTTGTATTTACGAAAGTCAGCGTTATACGCCGTAGAACAGGACTAGCCAGAAAAGGATGATCCTATTAAATTTACAATATCGGAACACTGAGAAACTAACTCTCCGTTCGGCTGTTTAAGACCCATCAACTACGTGGATGGAACAGGGCCAGATATAGAGCGCAGTTTTTTCCAGACGACAGATGTTGGCGTTGTTCTACATATTGTTCCGATATATTGCGACCAAGGTTCCTTTCTACTTTGTCTAAAAATTCTTCGAGCTTTAGCTCTTAGGATTTTGTAACGCTCAAGATTTTCATCTGTCGGGCTTTTGTTGAATCTCCGTAGTGTTTTTCGGCGTAAACGCAAAGCCTCCTTACAGTCCTCGTTCCACCAAGGACGTGGTAGGTATGCGGATGTTTTAGGGATAACATCCTCGGCTACATTTAAAATCGTATTGGTGATTTTCTTAACCACTGTGTTAATGCAGTTCATTTCAATGTCTGGTGATACAAATCTTTTTGCAAATTCTTCCCAATTTGCCTTTTTAAGGATCCAACGCGGCAGGCGTCGTTGCACATGAGGGAAAGTACAAAATTAAATATTAATGGGATTATGATCACTGCCATACAGATCTGGTAACACCGACCATTCAAACTTCGTTGCCAAAACTGGACTACAAAATGACAAATCGACAACTGTCCATCCGCCAGTAGAGTAGTAGCTCTGCTTGTCGCTACTTGTCTGCACTAACAGCGTCCCGTTTTGAAGCTTCTTAATATTGTTCTGTATAGTATGGTCCATATTTTTATGGACCAATACTACGGGACCTGCTCTTCCCACTATAGCTTTGTTAATGAGG
The DNA here is from genome assembly GCA_022606455.1 of Callitettix versicolor. Lineage (NCBI taxonomy): Eukaryota > Metazoa > Arthropoda > Insecta > Hemiptera > Cercopidae > Callitettix > Callitettix versicolor. The sequence goes on from CM040182.1 coordinate 47,115,291, forward strand.
AAGGGCGACACCTTAGACAGGTTCGAACCTTCCTCAGAATTTTTAAATATTAAAAATCTTGGAGATGGTAGCTGAAGAGGTACAGCACACATCTCCATTTCCTCCAGATTTTCACGACTGCCACTACTATCAACAGACCTGTTCGACGTAGTCGAACGAGGCCTCTTTAACGAATTCTTGGCGTTTTGTTTTGAGTTAGATTCCATAATTTCGTTACCGAGCGATTCCACGAATGTTGATATCTCGCACAAATGATACAGGGTGCACCCAAAAGTCACCAGTAGCCCAGGATACTCGAACTAAAGCGAGAATCCCCAATAAATTAGGGGGGGGACCTCCAATATCCTGGAGCCGAAGTACTCCAGAATCTTAGGAATGGGTTCCGGTACAACGTTACGGTTCCCCAAACCCAAGTACCACTGGCAGCCGCTCTCCTTGTACTCACAGAATGCAACCATTTGTAACGATAGACCCAATTATAGGCTCTGACACCCATAATTCAACACCCATGTGCTTGCCAGGCGCCTATAGGCTGCTCGGTCCCAGCACTTGTCCCATCAGCGGTCCTCGGCAGTGCTAGGCACACATCAGGTTCCACATACTTGGCTCCGCCAAAGGAAACCAAGCAGTATTGCCACTCCCAGACATAACGGAACAAGAACAGCAAAAGTGTACATGTGAGTATAAAGTGTTTAAATCGTAAGTGTAATGTTGTGAGTGTAAGTGTGTGTTAGACACGGGTGCCGCGAGGCTCGTCTAGGTCCTCTCAATAGGTGCAGCTAGTCTGCATCCCCCTGCGGGTGTATATGTGTTTGTGTGTGTGTGTGTGTGTGTGTGTGTGTGTGTGTGTGTGTGTGTGTGTGTATGTGTGTGTATGTTGTGTGTATGTGGAGTAAATGAGTGAGAGTAGAATGAGCTAGAGGTATGGTGGGGTCGCTATGCCCATCAGCTGCTCACTCCAGCTGCCTCCGCCGGCTTTCTGTACTGTAAACTGAACGTGAAAAGCACTTTTGCAGCATATGAAAAAACCTTCACAGTTATTGTAATAGAATCCATAGAAGTATGTCTATAATGAAAATATGAACAAATTAAATATGACTCTTTAAATTAATGCAACACTTACAGATAAAAATATTTTTATAAGTTAAAGGGATTATAGATAAAGAATTTTATGATCAATAATGAAATTAAACCATTAAAAATGAAAATAGAAAATACTAACAGATTTTATACTAACAGATAATAAATACTAACCTTTATAAATCATTAAATTCAAAATTTGTGAAGTTTCAATTTCAACCCTTGAAAATAAGGTGTACTTTTTTAAAAACATTTTTAAGTAGTTAAAGGCATATTTGGGTGTTTTTTTAAAAATTGAAAAAATATATTATTTATGATAGTTACCCAATATCACATCCCTTAAACTTAATTACTCAATATACAGTTATTTTAATTTTTCTATATACTGTACCTTTTATAGAACTGTTACAAATTTTTACACTGAAGAGAGTATCCAATAATACGTCGCTTTTAGCTCTTTAGGTTTTGTTAAATAATAATTTTTAACTATTTTTCCTATGTAAAATGTAAATATTATTTTCTCAATTTTCAGGTCCTTGGACTATTTAAGGTCTTTATTAAAAACTGTTCTAGTATTTTCGAGAAAAATATGTTTTTTACCCCATGGGTAGAATTTTTTAAAACCCTTTCTTACTGCACAACTAGAATAAAAGGAAACACTACACATAAACACAACTTCATAAGGTTTGTCCTTGAGATATAGATATATGTGAGGCAGTGGTAGTTGTCTTTTATATATAAACAGATCATACATGTAGTTTTAATCCACAGTAAGATTTTATTAACCACTATCAGTTTCGACTAATGCATATACCTTAGTACATGGTATACCACTTATAAATAACTTACAAAGGTCATAACTAGTTGTGAGTAATAACCTACTACTATGCACTAAAATTAATAACTGTTTACAAACCATTTTTTTAATTCCACATATTTAAGTTCTAAAATTTGAAAATAATTCATCACTAATTTTAGATTTTATGGTACTTAAAACGGACATTTTACTTTGCTTACTATAAGGTTGTGATATTTTATCTAAAAGGTAGCCTTTGCTAATCAAAAGGAAAGGAGGGGGTTAATCAAGAAATGCAATGGGATGAGAACCCAATTTTTTAAATTTACAGCTTGAAACATCATTTTTTAAAATTTCCGTGAAAAGAAACTCTGAATGCTTCACAATATTCATTTTAAAAGTTGGGTTCAAATGTGGAGTAACCAAGCCTTAATTTTTCAAACAAGAAAATGTATGTGGGTTAAAAAAATTAATAAACTTCCAATAAGATATAATTTACCAATTTTTACCTTTAAAAAAAATCAATATAGCTGTTGAAAAATGTTATTTTTTTGAGTTATTGCTAAATTTAGAGAACAGTAATTAAGAAAAAAAGTTCCACAAATATATTTTGCTTATTAGCAAATAATTATGTGGAAGAGTTGGTTGCTGTCTTAAATATTACAGCTCAGAAATAGTAAAAAAAGACGACTCTTGAAATGTCTTCTTCTTATACAATAAACAAGGCTTTCACTTCTCATATTCAAAACAAAACCATAAATTACTTATATTTTAAAGTGGTGTACAGTAATTTGAATCATGTCTTCATTTGTAACCGAAATTTGTAGAATTAATATTACTAAATAATTATTTCAGATTTGCTAATTTTTAAAGTATCAAAATCAGTTTTTTTAGAATATGGTGATACACAACCTTTTTTTAGTGGCTACTCAATGAAAAAATTTGAACCGACCATTTAAATTAGGTAATCAAGTGTGTTCATTATCTATGCACCATATTTTTATATATAATTTGCTTTAAAATGATTGAAATGCTTAATTAAACAAAAAATAAAACACTGTGAAAAGAAGCTACTTGATGGTTCCGGGTATGGGTGTTACCATGACTGCTGTTCCAAGAGTTCATTTTTTAGTGAAAATTCACTAATAAACGATTATCTGAACACATAAAATCTAAAACCACTTATTTTGGAGGTAGATTATTTAGAAACAACTGTGTCCACAGCTTTCTTGCTAACTGATGAAAGCACATTTCCAACAATTATTTTTTCATAACACTTTTTTGAAAAATGTGATTTCACCATAGTAATCAGCATTAAAATCTGTACACACTTACATTTAAAATTTTTTAATTAAATTGAAAATATGAAAAGGAACTGCCAGGTTCAAGTTTGTATTTTCAGTGGAATTTAAAATTTTAAAATGCTAATTTATGCAGATTTAACGATGATTATGTTAATGAAGTCTGATTGCAAAAAAGTCTAATGTAAAAAAGTTATGATTACATTAAAGATTTGAAATGCTTTTACATTCTGAACTGTTAACTGTCATATGTTACAACAGTTGAGCAGATTTTGCAGGAAAACAAACTTCTCCAAGCTATACCAAAATAAATTTTGTTACAAGTTTGAATCAAATTGACAATATTAGCATTTCAAAACTTGTAAACTACAATAGACACTAAAAATACAAAAATTACTCCTGACCGGCATGAGATTAATTTCTGTATTTTCAACAAAACTGAAAATTCTGACATTTAAATAAATGCTAATTTATGTAAATTTTTGTGCTGATTACAAAGGTGAAATCATATTTTTAAAAAAGAGATGAATTATGTAAGATATGAAATATAGCCACTATTTTGAACCTCTTGAATGGTTTTTGCTGGGTAACAACAAACTTGTTCAAGCTAATACTAAAACCAATTTTTGTTTTAATGAAAATGAGTCCCAAAATGTGAACATGAGACTGTTAACACGACACACACACGACACACACACACACACACACACACACACACACACACACAATTTTTAAAACCCCTCAAAAAGTAATTTATAGGTGCTCATTTCAAAGTCCCAGGTCTGGGTAGTAACATGATACCAGTCTAATGGTTTATTTTCAATTAAAATTTCTTAATAATCAACATGAAATGCCAGGTCATGCCTAGTTAGTAGGCCTACAACCTCTACCTAATTCATGGATCCTTGAAACATTTAGTTAAAATCTGTTTAGTCATCATGACATCATACTTATTAAACCTAATGGCAGCAAAATTTCCAGACGCTAATGTTACATGCCGATGAACATAAATAACCTAATTAGTTCCTCTATGAGTGCATTTTTTAATATTAACATTATTTATACATTAGATTTCTCAGCATGTTAAAAAAAAGTTTACTTATATTACATACATAGGTCTGCCATGTCATATAATATACATATAGCAAAAAATAATATTGTTTCAAAGGCTATGTTTTAAAAAAATCTATTTTAAAATAAAATAATTTTATTTTTGCTACACATGATATGCAGATTTCAATGGTATTTCAAAAATTCAGTGATTTTTTTTTAACTTACAATGGTAAACATGCATAACCTTGCATACAGTATTAACTGATATTTTTTATGCACAATAAACAATATATATATATATATATGTGTGTGTGTGTGTGTGTGTGTGTGTGTGTGTGTGTGTGTGTGTTTACAATTTTATTAATCTTAAATTTCTCGTCAATTTAGCTTAAATATTTCAGGTCCTACTAAAATGCTGATTTTATTACAAAATGTTATATAAAGAAAGTTTTAAATAAAATGCTAAAACTCTAAGTTATATACACTATAAATTATTTTAAATATTTAAATATTTATTTTTTTTTGTTATTCAACAAGAAATGATATGTAACTGCTTCAAATTCAATCATTTTTAATTATTCATGCTTAATATACCATAACATGATTTTTATAAATATTGTTTCTTATAAAGCCTTTTGAGCTTAATTAATTAAGCTAAAGATTAATTAAGTAAAAAATTATTCAAAAGGCTACTTTGATACAAGTGAAAAGTTGAATCAGTTACCTAACAATATTTCTAAATTTAAATTTACTACACATTTAATAAGAGTATTTAAAATGTGAAAGTAATTTAACTTAAATACTGCTTTAAACAGTTTTTAAGCTATAACTTCTTTAATTATTAACTTAACATATTTACCAGATTTTTAAAACTTCTACCTACTTTCTGAAATCACTAACAGGGACTAACTTTACCAAACTGTCAAAATTTAAGTGCTTTGGACTACAACCCAGTAGTAAGTCTAGTATTCTAACATAACAGCTGAACAATAAAACCCAAACAAGTTTTTAAATTAACTAGGCCCTAAACCAGTTTCTCCTTCTATCACCTAAACTACTAAAATGTCTTGTAAGGTCTTGACTAAAAAAGCTTGGTAACAATGAAATGAAACCAATCAGACTGGATATACCATAACTTAAGCAGCCTGACTATTTTTTTGTTAGGTTTGTATTGACCAATTTTGAAATGTTAACCAAAAACATAGAAATAAATGTCATAACCTAGATTGTAAAATAAAATAAAGTAATTATAATATAGGTAGTTAATAGACATTATTAACTGAATATGCTATATTAATTATATATATATATATATATATATATATATATATACACACACACACACACACACACACACACACACACACACACACACACACACACACACACACACACACACACACACACACACACACACACACACACACACACACACACACACACACACACACACACACACACACACACACACACATACATATATATATATATATAATTTTACCTCTTTAAAAGCATAATGATAAAAATCAAATTGGATTTAATCTAAAAAAAAAGGTATATTATTGCCATCTAGAAATATTTGTTACATCCAAACTATCTCATTAACATTGCAAATTCAAAAAGTTGAAATTTATTAAAATCACAAATTATGGATTTTTTGTTTGTTTTTTATTTACAACACAAAAGAAAGAATTTAACCTTAAAAAGTGTAAAATTTATAACTTTGTTATCTTACAGTTTTTTTCAAAATCTGAGTTTACCATCATAGTGTCAAGTCTAACTTAGCAATTTAACTTGTAATTTTGTTGAAAACACAAGTATTAACATGGCAGCAAACACTTGAACCTGGTATCAATTTTTGCAGGTTTTACACTTTGGTCTTAGCCAAGAGGCCGAGAAGTGATATTATGCAGATTTTAATGATTTTGCAATTTATAGATAGTGAACTTGAGCTTTTCAAAAAAATCCAGGGTAGCAACAAGGGACTAGGAGGCCTGGGAAAACTACCTGAGATAGGGCCTTTGGAAGAAACAATATGGAGGAACAAGGGGTATGTAACCTTACCATTTTTTTTTAAATTAGTTTTCTAAAACCATATCTAAGTGATTTCAGGAGATCAAAATGAAATGAGTTTAAATGCATGGCATATTTTACAAACATCAACACAAATAACAGGTTATTACAGTTTTAAAGAAGTAAACCACAGTTAATCCAAATCAAAATGGCAGCCTAATTGGCATGCTAAAGTCTCCAAATTCATGTACAGTACATATTAGTTTGTTTTTTTTAATATCCAAACTTTATGCCACTTAGACTAATTAGGAAGAGGAATCAGCATTTACAGTAAAACAATAACATACAGTATTTACAAAAAACAAGTTTTATCAAACTGAAGTTAGACTGTGTTTTATTGTTCCTACAGAATCAAACAAACTCCAGGTATGCCATTTCTAAATATCTAATTTTTCTAAATCCTACATTTTCTGAGTGTTTTCATAACCTAAAACAAGTCTGCATTTTTAAGATTTAGTAGTTAGAAGAAATTTGAAAATACTGGATTTTTTTTGTGCGGCGAAAAACCGTTAAGGTATCATCGCCGTCACGCAAAATGAAAGTATAAAAAAATTTATTTATTAACAAAATTTTACTTAAATAACAAGTAAAAATAAATTAAACAAAATTACATAACAAGTAAAACTATATTACAATAACGAATACAAAAATACTGGAGACATAGCTGTGAAAATAGGTTATTTCAGAAGAAAATTCAGTTTACTTGGTAAAATAATATATAATTTCTGCTAATGAGAGTTTTATTGAAATATTTTTTTAGTATAATCCCTACCTTTGTCAGTATGTAGTAGACCTAAATGTTTTCAAAATATAACCTAACATAAACTTGTCGTCATTACTCATGTTGATCTTCAGATATTTTCTTTGTCATCTTGTTCACATAAAATTGAGAATAGTTTATTATTATTATTTTTTATTGTTTAAGTAATGAGTAATCAGGTAAGGAACAGGAAATTAGATAACCTTACAACAAAATCCAACATATTTTTTAATCCACAAATCGCTTGTGTTGCTGCAGTGTCCCAAGACTGTGTGCTTATTATATGTACTTTTTTATGTGTGTGTGTGTATATATATATATATATATATATATATGATTTTTAATGTATGTATATTATATTTACGTATATTCATAGCATAAATGTGTGTTATGTAAATATGAACATGGGAAGTATTCATCTTATTAAATAACAGCCTTAAGTTGGTTGAGGAGTTATATAACCTTAAATGTTGTCACGTATACTGAACAATTTACTCAATTATACTTTTTAAAAACTTTACCTGGCAAAGAAAATTAAATAACATTTCTTGTTAATTTAATATATTTATACAGAAAGTTTTAGACTGAAAAAATAATTACTAGCCTAATTTGTAAGATAATTTAGTTAAACAAACAATATTATTTTAATTATATTATAGTAATCATACTGGTATTAAATATTTAATCATATTTTTCAATATTACTTTATAATTATATTTTTTTTTCTTAACGTCCATACAATATGCCACTTAGATTAATTATCAGCATTAAGAGTAAAGTAAGGAAGTTACTGTGGCTCGAACTAAGAACCCTGAGGTGTGCAGTTCAGAGATGCAGCATACTGACCAGTGCTTTAGCCACATCGACCCCAAGCCCTTAATAATAGCATTTACACATGCATGCGCGCGCGCACACACACACACACACACACACACACACACACACACACACACACACACACACACACACACACACACACACACACACACACACACACACACACACACACACACACACACACACACACACACACACACACACACACACACACACACACACACACACACACACACATATGCACACAACATTTGCTTCACTAGATTAATATGTAGTTTATAATTTCATTTTTTATTGTGACAGTTTTTGTTCTGAAAACATCATTTAAAAAAATGGCTACTGTTAATTGTGAACTATGTGACTTAATTCTTTTTCTCAGTTTAAGTTGAAATTACGGTAGTGTTGTTGAATTTCTTATAGTGTTGCTGAATTTCTTATAAATCATGTCATCTTTACATTATCATATTCTTTCTCGAATTCGTGTCGCTCTCTGACAGCAGCTTCATCCATCTGATGAACGAAGCTGCAGCAGCTTTATGTCCCCCTAATTGATACTACTTACAAAGGTTAGTATGTTTTTAAGAATACCACGCATATAGTTAACAGCTGAGTTAAATGGCCAAGTCGTTAGGTTATTAAGTTCTTTTTTTTAAAAGTAAAAATACATATATCCCTTTTCACTGTTTAAGACTGAACACGAAAAAGCCGGATCAAGTTAGGTTATGGGTTCTTTAAAAAAAAATTATATTCCTTTCATTATTAATAACACACATTTATTTATTAACACACATGAAGTTTATCTTTTTACTATGAAAAACACATTTCTCACTTTCAAATGGTAGTCATTTTGAGGTAATGTTTGCCACTTTTATTTTCACTTTTTTATAACTTCCCATTGTTTCTTCATTTTTATATTTTGAATTATTAATATTGGGCATAATTTCAAGTGTTTTGGTGTAAAAATTAACATAACTGACGAAAGTCCCTAAAATTCAGTTTAACCTAATAAATTATAATTTTTTTATTAAAAAAAAGGAATATTTGCCAAACTTAACTTAACATAGTATACAAGGAAATCATGCAAATATGACCTGTAGTCTTTTGAATTACACATTACAGATATTGTTGGTTAATCAGAGAGATCAATTTTTGTTATGCAGACAAACAGAAAACTATATAAAATTAGTATATCACATACTATGAAAGAAGTGAATCACCTAAGAACAGCAATGATTTAAACGAGATAAAATGTTTTTTTAACATGTTTCATGTTTTAGGACTGGTTGTGATGTTGGATTTTGCGTGATGCAAGTGCACAAATTTATACTGATATATAATACCCAGTATATTTTGCACACTGCAAGTCTCATATTAAATTAATTATAATTAAAATTTCCTGTGTTTCCACTCGGGATCGAACCGGAAACCTGCACGAGTAAGGTGCACGTGATAACCACTACACTATGGAAACTACAAAGAAGTTTGACCGATATAAATATATAAAATGAATTACATATAATTTAATTTTGATAAATATGTAGTAGTAAAAGATCAGTTGTTTCATATTAATTTGTAACTATCAGCTGATTTCACTAAACAGCTGATAGCCCATAAACAGTTTCAGGTTTTGTTGTTAAAAACTAGCTATGTTAATTTGTTGTGTTTTCGAATAAATTATCTTAATTAAAAAAAAAGAAGAGAAAACATAATACAGGATTTTTATTTTTGGTTCAATAACAAAATTGTTTTTATTTGTTATTTGGGTAGCCTATTTGTATAATTAATACAGACTACTTATTATCACGTAAATAAACCATATTTTTATTCTATTATTTATTGTATAATAAAACTGATGAATATAAATCTGCAGAACACTTATCAAATTATAATTCTATGCAATTTTTAACAACTATTTTGTAATGTCATATTACCATTTACATTGCATGGTGCATGAACCTCCTTTTGCATGAAGCAAAGAAAAAACTTTAACAAAACCTAACCATTACAATGATTACTGACCTAATTAGCATTCCAACATCGTGACTACATACTACTTTGCAGATATTTTTCATGTAAAACAAGACCACGATTTGTACATGCTTATTGCAATGTTAAATGATAATGACATCACTAAACAGTTACTTTAAAAATTTTACTTCATAAATGATTTATTATAATGATGATGAAGACGGTAAATATATGTATAATTTCACCATAGCCCAACAGTATTTTTTTTAAGGCGAAAAGCACACTGAGGCTATTATCGCCTCCCTAAATATAAGTGTGAGTGTAAAGTGTTAGTCGTAAGTGTGTGTTAGACTCGGGTACCATGAGGGACATCTAAATCCTCTCAATAGGTGCAGTTAGTCTGCACCCCCTATAGGGTAGCCCTACATTAAGTAACAGAACAAAAATATAGTAAAATTATGTGGTAACATGTTGTGTTACATTAATTACACAAATAAGGACCCATAAATAGGTATTTCTGCCTTTCATTTGTTGTATCAAAGACGAAGTTTTTACAAATATTCTTGGTAGATCTGCACTTTCAGATGATTATTCATTTTTGTAAATTTTTTTACCAAAACGCTTTATTAAATGCCCAAAAATAATGATACAAAATATATAAGTGCAGGAACTATGGGAAATTTGGAAAAAATGAAAAATAAGTTACCTGTATAACCTCAAAATCATTTTGGCACAAAAGTAGGTAACATGTTTTTCATTGTGAAAACGATTAATTAAATGCATGTAAATAATAATAATAATAATAATAATAATAATAATAATAATAATAAAAGAATATAAACTTTCTGTTGGTGTTTACTAACTCGACTCAGTTGTTCACAAAACTATATAACAAGTTTTTCATCATAAAAACAATTAATTAAATGTGTGTTATTAATATGGCAAAAAATATACTTTAAAAAAACTTAGGAGCATAACTTGACTCACTTTTGAAATCACAATACTTAAAATAGTAAGTTGAAATAATAAATTGAATCTTCTGCATTTGCATGCCCAAAAGTAATTATCCACAATATAAAAGTGTGGAATATAAGTATGGGAAGCATGATACAAATCAAAAATATCAGTGACCTGCATATCTAAAAATTGCTACTGCTTAAAAGTAGGTAACATGTTTTTAATAGCTAAAATGATGAAACTTTTTATTTCTTAAAAAAAAACTCAAGGCCTAACTCACATGGTTGTTGGGCAGTGAACCTAACATGTTTCATAAAGAAATTCTTTATTATTATTATTATTATTATTATTATGTAATAATAATTGCAAATCGACAAATCAAGTAAAGTTGCAGATTTACCATAAACAGGGTTATGGTTATGCAAACACCATTATTAGACAATAGATTATCAATATTACAATTATAAATCCTACTACCTTATAAAGTAAGATTATAAATCTTTACTACGCCCCAATAATGTAACTAATTAATTAGCCTACAAGGCTTATGATTTTTAATTTTCAGCTAACCTAGGTTACTATATTAAAGAACTGTCTACTTAGTGAAAATTATAATAATAGTAATTACTACTCACTCACACTTAACGTACGATTAAAGTTGAAAATTCTAATCGGCTACGATGGCGGTTAACGATGATTTTCTTTTGCCAAAACAAGTACACTATACAACCTATTTACCTGTAGCTACTACTACAACGTACTACAAAATATACAATATTCTACAATACATACATTCAAGTACAGTAAAACTTCTCAACGATACAGTTAACAAGCTAATAATAATAATACGACCATTGACTGAGATACTTGATTACACCAGGTCGATCTGTTACTGTGGAATAGAGTAGTAGCACAGTGTAGTCAAGGATATTTGTTACCCAAGAGGTAAGTGTCAAACACGGATGATGTAATGTCACTGATATGTATATAGTTCATTTTTTATAACCATCGATGTACATATTATATATGTAATACATATGGATGTACGTAAACGAAGCTTATAAAATGGAATTTACATTATTAAAAAAATCATTAAACCTACATTTTTCTAAAATACAAAATGTATGCTGTTTTGAATATTATGTATACTTTAATATATCTATTTATATTAAAACAGAATTATTTAAATAACATTGCCTCTTAAATTTTGGTTTTTGTTAATATGTTTTTTTAACACCTTACGAATTAATTAATTTATCATAATTAATAATTAAAGATGAAATATAATAATATAATTGTAAATTATCCCTTGCACAGTAGACCATATCACATCAAATAAACGACTTATCTAGCTATAATCGATTGCATAACTTTCGTATTTTGATCATTCCAATTACGAGCAACGAGAACATTCAACCTTTAATATAGATTCAAAGAGACAACTTCAAAAATTGCCCAATTTTCTAACGATACACGTAAACAATATTGTGTTACGAAACAAAATATTATAACTAATTGAATTTACAATTACTTTACTCGCTTAATCATACTGTTCTAAAAAAAAAATGTACCGATATAAGTATAATATAAACCTGATTTCAATGTTTTGGAAAAAGTACTTATATTGCATTTAAATACTACTTACTAATGCATCCTACTTACAAATGTATTCGCAAGAATGCGTGTCTATTCACTAAATCTTACATGTTTTCCATCTATGGTTTTGACAAGACTGTATGCGTGCGCCTATTTATGCTCATTAGAAACACTGTAGTTTTTAAAATGAAAAAAATTAATACAATTCGTATAGTACGTATAGTGTATTTCACAATAAAATAAACATACTCTTATGTCTATTCGTACTTTATGCACGTATATCTACTATGCTAAAAAATGCCGAATATTACGTTAGATAATATAGTTGCTGTTTTAAAACATTAGTTAAACTTAATATTATATGTGTCACAAATTTTAACAGTTGGTATGTATTATTTTAACAGTTGGCTAGATTGTGGTTATGTTTAGTTATATTATGATTATTTAGGTTATGTGAGTTGCTGTTCAGTATTTCTTACTGCTTTTTTTTAACAAATTTTTACAATTGTGTATTAGTTTAATTTTTTTAATATTAAAAGAAATTTAGTAAGAGATCCTTTCGTTCTGAAATCTTGACACACAACACCATATATTTTTTTTATTTTGCTTAACGTCTATAATTTAAGCTAGTTAAACTAATGAGGACGAGGCATCAAAACAACGAGAGTAGTGGAATGAATGAACTAAACACTTAAGGTGAGCAGTTTTTTTTTTTTAACGTCCGACTATTGTGCACACTTGGGCTAATGCAAACGATGGAATGATTTATAGCGTATGAAAATGCCAAGCCCTGGCCGGGAATCGAACCCGGGTCCTCGGGGTGAAAGCCCAGTACGCTATCAACTAGGCCACCGAGGCGGCTCTTTCCAAGTTCCAAGGTGAGCAGTTAAGAGACGTAGCAGACTGACCGCTGCTTCAGCACTTCGACCACCGAATCCGACCACAAATATAGGCTACAGTACAGTCACTGACGGATTCATGCAATTTTGTGGGTGTGGGCGGTTAGTTGGACGATTCAGTTAAAAGAAGGCCGCCTTGGAGCTGACAATTTTTTTAATAACACCTTCAAAAACTAGCACTATTAAGCTGTTTTGAGACTTAAGACGCGTGTAAAATAAGTGTAAAAATGTACTCTTTAGACAAAAAAAAAAAAAAAAAAAAAAAAACACTTAATTTTCTTAGATTCCTAATTTTTAAAATTTTTGCAAAACTAACCCATTTACATAACTTTTCCTCTTCTCAATATACCTATATATAATTTTTTAAATATAGCTGCAGTCACTCCAGTTGCTTTAGCCTTACCGTTAACTCGGATACCTCGTCCTCATTAGCCTAAGCAAGTCCAGTTAAGCGTCACAAAAGTTTCTCAACCAAGTTTTGATCAATTTAAAGTCGCGAAAGATAGTGTTGCAATTAACGCAGGAAGAGAAGAGTGAACCAACATAAGACTCTTAACTGATTAACCCTGCTCTCAACCTCAGTACAAGCATTTCAAAGTGCACAAACAAACATGTGTACATACGGACAAAGTTAAGATCAGGATAATGTGACGGGTTTCGGAACCCTCAGATGTCTCTTTGACCCTTTTCCTCTAAGCTGTGATACTTCCACTTTAAGGCAGTCAAATTGGATCTTTTACACTATTTATTTTATAAATTTTGTCTCGAGAGAAGCAATCGCCCCTTCGTCCTCCCTTTCTCCTTGAGTACAGTATTATAAACTAGTAATTCGGTTACTGCAAGGGACGTCTAAATCCTCTCAATAGGTGCAGCTAGTCTGCACCCCCTGCAGTGTAGTGTGTGTGTGTGTGTGTGTGTGTGTGTGTGTGTGTGTGTGTGTGTGTGTGTGTGTGTGTGTGTGTGTGTGTGTGTGTGTGTGTGTGTGTGTGTGTGTGTGTGTGTGTGTGTGTGTGTGTGTGTGTGTGTGTGTGTGTGTGTGTGTGTGTGTGTGTGTGTGTGTGTGTGTGTGTGTGTGTATGTGTGTGTGTGTGTGTGTGTGTGCGCGCGCGCGTGTGTAAATTACACTGAAATCCTGTGTTCATCCGTTCGACACAATTGTTTTTTGAAGAAACATTGATCCGTTGTTTTGCCAAAATCGTATCTAACATCTTCGAGGTTGTTCTCTCTCCAAGTCTGAAGTTGAACAGAAACAGTGGCGTAACCAAGATTTCAACTATAAGGACCGAGGATTTGAAATACCCTTAGTATATGTATGTATATATGTATATATATATATATATATATATATATATATATATATATATATATTATTTTAAACGTCCTATATTAGAAGGGCCACATTAATAGTTCATCCTTAAATGATAAATCTTCTCTGAAAAACGTAGGAGATAAAAGTTATAGGCCTACTATACATTTTACCGTTGTCACAATTCATTTTTGTATTTTTTTTACAAATTTTCATTAATTTTGTTGTAACTAATGTTAATTACTTCCGGTAATTCATTTTAATTACGTCACAGAGACAGTTACTTGCCATGGTTTTTAATATTTATTTTTTTCGTTTTAATCTGACTGTGCTGGGTAAAGCGATGTTATGTCTGTGCAGTAGAAGTCCCGCGAGACTCATTACTACAGTCAATACACTACAAGAGAAATATTCTTACACTCGTGGATGCCCCAGACAGGGAATAGAACCGAGGCAACGATCCATCATTTAACGTACGCCCTCACAAGGCCGATTAGCAATACCATTGCATATAAACATACTAGAATGATAACTCTTCTGAGATTTGTGAGCACTTGCTGCTGGCGACATCTTGCGGCAGTGTTCAACCACAGTTAAAACTACTTTCTCTACCTTCGGTCTCTTCCTTCTGTCCGTGTGCAGCTTGCAGCGTTACTAGTGGCAGATAGTCCAATTACTTGAACTTAGCTGTTATATCAAGCACGCTTTTTATAATGGTGGCTGTAATTTTAGCTCGTTTATATTCAATTAATTGCCAGTACCGAGTTGAAAAGCCGGTCGGCTTCTTCAAAAGCAGAATGCGTCTTCACACAGTTTTCAATGAGTTCGCGTTGCGTTCGGCTTGATGAGTATTAAAGACGATGTAATTTTAATAGCTGTGGCTGCTATAAATTGTCGAATTTTGTCTTCTTATATGCAGAAAAAAAGATTTTTTTGAAGTGACTACTTCTTATCGCGGGATATGGGTGTATGTTTTGCACGGGGGAAAATTCAGTTTGCCGTCACGGAACGATCTAACACGTCCATACGCACATTCTACTGACTTGGTTTGTTTAGTGATTAATAAAATGTATTTTTGAAGTAAAAACTTGTATGGTCACGGTTGACAAAACATGGGTATAAACATTTGTTTCGCGTCACGCTTGAATCCGTAATACATACCTCACAGCATATATTGTTCTTGTATATATCTAGACTGGAAGTGATTACTTCTAAACAGCTGATTTCGCACAATAACTTCAATTTCATTTCAATTGAGGTTATGTTTATTGTTCTTGTTAATTTTAACAATGTGTATTTTCTATTGTGTAGTTAAATTATTTAATATATGACCTATGCCAATTTTTGAATACCACAATCACAAATAATACTGTATATTTATTATTTTACTTAGACAGTATAACTGTCAAAAGTATGGTTATAAACAGATGAATTATTAAAGTCCCTTATGTAGCCTTAAATATTCAAATTCATTTCTCTGTGACAGTTTTAGTTAATGTTTAAGTTGTGTACCTGCACGCACGCGAAATTTAATACGAAAATAATTTTCAATAGTTGCCCTTTCCTGCATGCATCTACATTTTTTTAAAATAACTAAATGATAATAGTAAAAAAGTATACAGTCAGGCCTGCCAAAAGAAGTAGTCACTTCTGTCGGCCAGTCCTGCACTGCCTAAGTTTTGTTTAACACAAATCATTTCCTCCCATTACTCTTGAATTCGAAGTACTATTTTGGTAGTTTTTTTCTGCAATTTTCAGAATGGTTCAAAAACTGAATTATTTTTTTCAGTTTCATCCTTAACGGTTCCTAACGAAACAATTGTTTTAAGCAAAGCATCATGACGTTTGTTCCTGTTTTTGTAGTCAAACGATTGTTCCAAACCAAAATACATTTCTATTAAATTTAGTTTTATCTTGACTCCACTCCATTTTCGAACATTTTATGAAATATATTTTATTAAATTAATGTTTGTAATAATAACATACTAAATAACAACGAAAAAAACAATTATTCAGTGTAGAAAAATATTTGAATTTATATTATTACAAATTACACAATTCAAGTAAAATTTATCCTGATTATTAATACTATAATTATGCAAAAAAAATATTTTGAAAAAAATTGATATTAAGAGATTATTTTTTAAAAAGTAGGTGAGTTAGAGAAATGACTATTTGAATTTTACTCATAAATATTTGAATCGGATATATATTTTTTACCATTATATTATATAAATAATATAATTTTGATACATATTTTTAAACGAAAAAATTATAAATTAAGCATTATTAAAATCTACTTAATTATTTGCGTTCTATCACTGTTATCTATATCAACAATATTTCCATTATTAGCACTTGTATTTATTTGTATTATTGTCATATTCTAAAAATGATATAATAGGTTCATAGTAACTGAAATAAGAAATAAATATATTAGATGAATTAGGCTAATTATTTTTTAATCGTTCTTGAACCACAACCTATCGCAAATATCACAAGCATGACCGAAATCATTATCAATAAACTGTTTTTGAAACTCACAATGAGTGCAGCCATGGCAATTGAAAGAACATTTCACACGTCTAGTCAAGGACGGATTAAAGGGGGAGACGAAGGAGCGATTGCGCCTCCCGAGACAAAAGAATTAAAAAAGAAAATTTAATAGGACCTCGCATAAAGTGGAACTATATGCGTAGTTTCGAGGAAAGACCCCTATGGCCTCTGAGGGGTCCGAAATCCGTCACGTTATCCCGATCCCAACTTTGTATGTAGATACAAAAATTGTATGTAGGCCTACATGAAATTGTGTCCGTATGTACATACCTACGTACGTTTGTGCAGCTTATACTGAGGGTGAGAACGGGGTTAATCGATTAGATATTTTATGTTGGTTCTCTCTTCTCTTCCTGTATTAACTCCAACAAAAAAGATCTTTCTCGACTCTAAAACAGTAAGGGTAAAGCAACGGGAGTAACTAAGGTTATATATAAAAAATTATAGATAGGTATACGGGAAAGTTATGTAAATGGAGCTAGTTTTGCAAAAGTTTTAAAAGTTAGGAATAAAAAAAATTATGTTCTTGGTCTAAAATTAAGTAAATTTTTATACTTATTTTTATGCGTTTTAATTTTCAAAACAGCTTAGCAGTGCTAGTTTTTGAAGGTATTATTTCAACAATTGTTTCCCCAGGGAGGTTCTCTTGTAAATTGAATAATCCAACAAACCGCCCTCCCCCTCCACAAAATTGCGTTAATCCGTCAGTGGACTGAAGTAATTATCACGATAGAGAACAACTTTTCTTTAAGGCCAGACGCAAACGTACCGCATCGCGTGTATTATTTGGGACTGATAATCCCTCGTCAGTGGTACCACAATCACAACGAACATAAAAATATCGATTGTCATGACAGTCGTCCAGTGCTTGCAGACACTGTCGCATGCTGTGGCTGCGATTTTTGCCGCAGCGTTGGTATCAGTGCGCAACACAAGCGCAGTCGCGGAAGTATTAGACGACAGAATGTTCTTACCTTCGTTACACAAGAATGTTAAAAAAGTACACGAAAATATAGACATGAAATTAGACTGAAATAATTGCACTTAGTAGAAAGTGGTAGAAATCATGATAACACAAACACTAATCATCACATGCGTACCATAGTTTATTTTAGAAGCCATCCTCGTTTTCGTCTTTTCCAATATCATCAAATTATAACGACTACATATTCTACTCGTACATTTTACTCAGATAAGACAACTTTACATGCACACGAATTACTTTTCATTAATAAATATGTTTGAGTTTTCAAACAATTGTACTTAATATTCTTTTTATATTTTTCTGACTTTATAGTCAAAACCTCGTGCGATATCTCGTACTATGAAAGTTTTAAGTAAACACAACATTTTGAATTAGAGTAGCCGTTGGGGTGAGGGCGGTAGTTGGAAGGAAGGGAAAACATGTTTAAAAAATAAATCGAAAAGCGATCGCTTAACAATAGATAAGTACACGAACAATGAGAAATCACAAATATACTTGTTTAAAAACAGTGTCCAAAACATGTGTTTGGTATTCGAAATGCTTGTCCCGGTTTGTACGACACGTATAGGGAAGGGTACTGTCAGTAGGGCCACATAACCTATAAGTTTAATGACTTTTAAGTAAATATTGAAATTGTTCTAAGCATGTTACGCAAAAAAGTGGCATTTGTAATGGGATTATCTATTCGTGGTTAATAAGTTAGCTTCTTAAAATATACACAATATTGTTTGATTTGTGATGCCGAGCATGCGCATACGGGCTGCGCATCCATGATGCCGTTTTGCCTGTGACAGTTTAAGTGAGTTACGTTAAAATTTTCCACAAACAGTAAGATTTAGCGCAAAATCGTTTTGCAATGTCAGAAGCCGGTTAAAAAATCTTTCTAAAGATACATCATTTATACCTGTACGAATAGTATGTGCTGAGAAAAAGGGCTGTTGACTCGAGAAATAATATATATGATTCAATAAAAACACTTAAAAATAAGTTAATAAAAAAGGTATGCATTAAAAAGATTATTTTCTTAGAAAAGAATATTGTACAGTTTTTATAAAAAAACTCGCCAAACGAATTTTTTTTATAAATCTTTCATATAAAAAAATATTTTCATAACTCTATGTTTGTGCACAGATTGTATAGGAAATATTCTGTAATTTCCGGTGAATTTTTTTTTACCTTTTAATGCTTTTTAAAAGGTGTGAACTCAGAATAGGATGGACACAGTACTTTCTCTCTCTGCGCATGCGTAAAGCACGACGTAGCACAACAAAAAACGATTCTATTTCCACTTCCACGTAATGATTTCTATCAGTACATAAGCTGTTCCCCATTCTGATGATAGCTATTGTCGGATTGCATTACTTTGTAATGTGTCGATACTACTATTTAATATAAACGAACTAGAAATACAGCCACCATTATAAAAATCGTGCTCAATGTCAGCGGCTAAGTCCAAGTAATTGGATTAACTGCCGCTACGAACGCTACAAGCTGCAAAGACAGGGAGTGGAGACGTTTGAGAAAATAAATGTTTTTTTAACTTTGTGACTATATCGACAGAGGGATTTGTCATTTGTATTACAGCCTGAAGATGAAACGGTGATTTTTCGAAATCGCGGTAGCGTTTACACGTGAATAAAAATGACCA
>CM040182.1:47140105-47167605 GCA_022606455.1 Callitettix versicolor
GCACATGCCCGTACCACGAGGAACGACTGTGAACGCAGTCTACTACATCGGAGTGTTAAAAACACCAGCACAAGGCACATGCCCGTACCACGAGGAACGACTGTGAACGCAGTCTACTACATCGGAGTGTTAAAAACACTAGCACAAGGCACACGCCCGTACCACGAGGAACGACTGTGAACGCAGTCTACTACATCGGAGTGTTAAAAACCCTCACAAGGCACACGCCCGTACCACGAGGAACGACTGTGAACGCAGTCTACTACATCGGAGTGTTAAAAACCCGCACAAGGCACATGCCCGTACCACGAGGAACGACTGTGAACGCAGTCTACTACATCGGAGTGTTAAAAATCCGCACAAGGCACATGCACGTACCACGAGGAACGACTGTGAACGCAGTCTACTACATCGGAGTGTTAAAAACACTAGCACAAGGCACATGCCCGTACCACGAGGAACTACTGTGAACGCAGTCTACTACCTCGGAGTGTTAAAAACACTAGCACAAGGCACATGCCCGTACCACGAGGAACGACTGTGAACGCAGTCTACTACATCGGAGTGTTAAAAACACTAGCACAAGGAACATGCCCGTACCACGAGGAACGACTGTGAACGCAGTCTACTACATCGGAGTGTTAAAAACACTAGCACAAGGCACATGCCCGTACCACGAGGAACGACTGTGAACGCAGTCTACTACATCGGAGTGTTAAAAACACTAGCACAAGGCACATGACCGTACCACGAGGAACTACTGTGAACGCAGTCTACTACATCGGAGTGTTAAAAACACTAGCACAAGGCACATGCCCGTACCACGAGGAACGACTGTGAACGCAGTCTACTATATCGGAGTGTTAAAAACACCAGCACAAGGCACATGCCCGTACCACGAGGAACTACTGTGAACGCAGTCTACTACATCGGAGTGTTAAAAACACCAGCACAAGGCACATGCCCGTACTACGAGGAACGACTGTGAAGCATTCTACTACCTCGGAGTGTTAAAAACACTAGCACAAGGCACATGCCCTTACCACGAGGAATGACTGTGAACGCAGCCTACTACTTCGGAGTGTTAAAAACCCGCACAAGGCACATGTCCGTACCACGAGGAACGACTGTGAACGTAGCCTACTACCTCGGAGTGTTAAAAACACTAGCACAAGGCACATGCCCGTACCACGAGGAACGACTGTGAACGCAGTCTACTACATCGGAGTGTTAAAAACACCAGCACAAGGCACATGCCCGTACCACGAGGAACGACTGTGAACGCAGTCTACTACATCGGAGTGTTAAAAACACTAGCACAAGGCACATGCCCGTACAACGAGGAACGACTGTGAATGCAGTATACTACCTCAGAGTGTTAAAAACACCAGCACAAGGCACATGCCCGTACCACGAGGAACGACTGTGAACGCAGTCTACTACCTCGGAGTTTTAAAAACCCGCACAAGGCACATGCCCGTACCACGAGGAACGACTGTGAACGCAGTCTACTACATCGGAGTGTTAAAAACACTAGCACAAGGCACATGCCCGTACCACGAGGAACGACTGTGAACGCAGTCTACTACATCGGAGTGTTAAAAACACCAGCACAAGGCACATGCCCGTACCACGAGGAACTACTGTGAACGCAGTCTACTACCTCGGAGTGTTAAAAACACTAGCACAAGGCACATGCCCGTACCACGAGGAACGACTGTGAACGCATTCTACTACCTCAGAGTGTTAAAAACACTAGCACAAGACACATGCCCGTACCACGAGGAACGACTGTGAACGCAGTCTACTACATCGGAGTGTTAAAAACACTAGCACAAGGCACATGCCCGTACTACGAGGAACGACTGTGAAGCATTCTACT
Organism: Callitettix versicolor; assembly: GCA_022606455.1. Classification (NCBI taxonomy): domain Eukaryota; kingdom Metazoa; phylum Arthropoda; class Insecta; order Hemiptera; family Cercopidae; genus Callitettix; species Callitettix versicolor. Next base: position 47,141,988 of record CM040182.1, read on the forward strand.
ACCTCGGAGTGTTAAAAACACTAGCACAAGGCACATGCCCGTACCACGAGGAACGACTGGGAATGCAGTCTACTACCTCAGAGTGTTAAAAACACCAGCACAAGGCACATGCCCGTACTACGAGGAACTACTGTGAACACAGTCTACTACATCGGAGTGTTAAAAACACTAGCACAAGGCACATGCCCGTACCACGAGGAACGACTGTGAACGCAGTCTACTACATCGGAGTGTTAAAAACACTAGCACAAGGCACATGCCTGTACCACGAGGAACGACTGTGAACGCAGTCTACTACATCGGAGTGTTAAAAATACCAGCTCAAGGCACATGCCCGTACTACGAGGAACTACTGTGAACACAGTCTACTACATCGGAGTGTTAAAAACACTAGCACAAGGCACATGCCCGTACCACGAGGAACGACTGTGAACGCAGTCTACTACATCGGGTGTTAAAAACACCAGCACAAGGCACATGCCCGTACTACGAGGAACGACTGTGAACGCATTCTACTACCTCGGAGTGTTAAAAACACTAGCACAAGGCACATGCCCGTACCACGAGGAACGACTGTGAACGCAGCCTACTACCTCGGAGTGTTAAAAACCCGCACAAGGCACATGCCCGTACCACGAGGAACGACTGTGAACGCAGTCTACTACATCGGAGTGTTAAAAACACTAGCACAAGGCACATGCCCGTACCACGAGGAACGACTGTGAACGCAGTCTACTACCTCAGAGTGTTAAAAACACTAGCACAAGGCACATGCCCGTACCACGAGGAACGACTGTGAACGCAGTCTACTACCTCGGAGTGTTAAAAACACTAGCACAAGGCACATGCCCGTACCACGAGGAACTACTGTGAACGCAGTCTACTACATCAGAGTGTTAAAAACACTAGCACAAGGCACATGCCCGTACCACGAGGAACGACTGTGAACGCAGTCTACTAGATCGGAGAGTTAAAAACACAAGCACAAGGCACATGCCCGTACCACGAGGAACGACTGTGAACGCAGTCTACTACATCGGAGTGTTAAAAACACTAGCACAAGGCACATGCCCGTACCACGAGGAACGACTGTGAACGCAGTCTACTACCTCGGAGTGTTAAAAACACTAGCACAAGGCACATGCCCGTACCACGAGGAACGACTGTGAACGCAGTCTACTACATCGGAGTGTTAAAAACACTAGCACAAGGCACATGCCCGTACCACGAGGAACGACTGTGAACGCAGTCTACTACATCGGAGTGTTAAAAACACTAGCACAAGGCACATGCCCGTACCACGAGGAACGACTGTGAACGCAGTCTACTACCTCGGAGTGTTAAAAACACTAGCACAAGGCACATGCCCGTACCACGAGGAACGACTGTGAACGCAGTCTACTACATCGGAGTGTTAAAAACACTAGCACAAGGCACATGCCCGTACCACGAGGAACGACTGTGAACGCAGTCTACTACATCGGAGTGTTAAAAACACTAGCACAAGGCACATGCCCGTACCACGAGGAACGACTGTGAACGCAGTCTACTACATCAGAGTGTTAAAAACACTAGCACAAGGCACATGCCCGTACCACGAGGAACGACTGTGAACGCAGTCTACTACATCGGAGTGTTAAAAACACTAGCACAAGGCACATGCCCGTACCACGAGGAACGACTGTGAACGCAGTCTACTACATCGGAGTGTTAAAACACTAGCACAAGGCACATGCCCGTACCACGAGGAACGACTGTGAACGCAGTCTACTACATCGGGTGTTAAAAACACTAGCACAAGGCACATGCCCGTACCACGAGGAACGACTGTGAACGCAGTCTACTACATCAGAGTGTTAAAAACACCACACATGCACGTACCAGGCAGGAACACTGAACCAGTGTACTACGAGGAACTACTTTGACAAAACAAGTGAACGCAGATCAATAACTGTGAACGTACATCGGAGTGTTAAAAACACTGTAGCACAAGGCACATGCCCGTACCACGAGGAACGACTGTGAACGCAGTCTACTACATCGGAGGTGTTAAAACACTCAGCACAATTCAACATGCCCGTACTTTAACGAGGAACGATGTGAACGCTATTCACTTTTTCATCAGGTGTTAAAAACACTTAGCACAATTAAATGTTTATACCACGAGTAAACGACTGATATATACGTGATTCTACGTACATAAGGAAGGGCATAAGGTGCAAGGTACAACGAGGAACTACTGTGAACGCAGTCTACTACATCGGAGTGTTAAAAACACTAGCACAAGGCACATGCCCGTACCACGAGGAACGACTGTGAACGCAGTCTACTACATCGGAGTGTTAAAAACACTAGCACAAGGCACATGCCCGTACCACGAGGAACGACTGTGAACGCAGTCTACTACATCGGAGTGTTAAAAACACTAGCACAAGGCACATGCCCGTACCACGAGGAACGACTGTGAACGCAGTCTACTACATCGGAGTGTTAAAAACACTAGCACAAGGCACATGCCCGTACCACGAGGAACGACTGTGAACGCAGTCTACTACATCGGAGTGTTAAAAACACTAGCACAAGGCACATGCCCGTACCACGAGGAACGACTGTGAACGCAGTCTACTACATCGGAGTGTTAAAAACACTAGCACAAGGCACATGCCCGTACCACGAGGAACGACTGTGAACGCAGTCTACTACATCGGAGTGTTAAAAACACTAGCACAAGGCACATGCCCGTACCACGAGGAACGACTGTGAACGCAGTCTACTACATCGGAGTGTTAAAAACACTAGCACAAGGCACATGCCCGTACCACGAGGAACTACTGTGAACGCAGTCTACTACATCGGAGTGTTAAAAACACTAGCACAAGGCACATGCCCGTACCACGAGGAACGACTGTGAACGCAGTCTACGGAGTGTTAAAAACACTAGCACAAGGCACATGCCCGTGTTAAAAACTACATCTAGCACAAGGCACATGCCCGTACCACGAGGAACGACTGTGAACGCAGTCTACTACATCGGAGTGTTAAAAACACTAGCACAAGGCACATGCCCGTACCACGAGGAACTACTGTGAACGCAGTCTACTACATCGGAGTGTTAAAAACACTAGCACAAGGCACATGCCCGTACCACGAGGAACTACTGTGAACGCAGTCTACTACATCGGAGTGTTAAAAACACTAGCACAAGGCACATGCCCGTACCACGAGGAACGACTGTGAACGCAGTCTACTACATCGGAGTGTTAAAAACACTAGCACAAGGCACATGACCGTACCACGAGGAACTACTGTGAACGCAGTCTACTACATCAGAGTGTTAAAAACACTAGCACAAGGCACATGCCCGTACCACGAGGAACGACTGTGAACGCAGTCTACTACGAGGAATCGGAGCAGTTAAAAACACCAGCACAAGGCACATGCCCGTACCACGAGGAACTACTGTGAACGCAGTCTACTACATCGGAGTGTTAAAAACACTAGCACAAGGCACATGCCCGTACCACGAGGAACGACTGTGAACGCAGTCTACTACCTCGGAGTGTTAAAAACACTAGCACAAGGCACATGCCCGTACCACGAGGAACGACTGTGAACACAGTCTACTACATCGGAGTGTTAAAAACACTAGCACAAGGCACATGCCCGTACCACGAGGAACGACTGTGAACGCAGTCTACTACATCGGAGTGTTAAAAACAGCTCAGCACAAGGGAACATGAACACAGTACCACGAGGAACGACAAGGTGAACGCAGTCTACTACATCGGAGTGTTAAAAACACTAGCACAAGGCACATGCCCGTACCACGAGGAACGACTGTGAACGCAGTCTACTACCTCGGAGTGTTAAAAACACTAGCACAAGGCACACGCCCGTACCACGAGGAACGACTGTGAACGCAGTCTACTACATCGGAGTGTTAAAAACACCAGCACAAGGCACATGCCCGTACCACGAGGAACGACTGTGAACGCAGTCTACTACATCGGAGTGTTAAAACACTCAGCACAAGGCACATGCCCGTACCACGAGGAACGACTGTGAACGCGTCTACTACCTCGGAGTGTTAAAAACACTAGCACAAGGCACATGCCCGTACCACGAGGAACGACTGTGAACGCAGTCTACTACATCGGAGTGTTAAAAACACTAGCACAAGGCACATGCCCGTACCACGAGGAACGACTGTGAACGCAGTCTACTACATCGGAGTGTTAAAAACACTAGCACAAGGCACATGCCCGTACCACGAGGAACGACTGTGAACGCAGTCTACTACATCGGAGTGTTAAAAACACTAGCACAAGGCACATGCCCGTACCACGAGGAACGACTGTGAACGCAGTCTACTACATCGGAGTGTTAAAAACACTAGCACAAGGCACATGCCCGTACCACGAGGAACGACTGTGAACGCAGTCTACTACATCGGAGTGTTAAAAACACTAGCACAAGGCACATGCCCGTACCACGAGGAACTACTGTGAACGCAGTCTACTACCTCGGAGTGTTAAAAACACTAGCACAAGGCACATGCCCGTACCACGAGGAACGACTGTGAACGCAGTCTACTACATCGGAGTGTTAAAAACCCGCACAAGGCACATGCCCGTACCACGAGGAACGACTGTGAACGCAGTCTACTACATCGGAGTGTTAAAAACACTAGCACAAGGCACATGCCCGTACCACGAGGAACGACTGTGAACGCAGTCTACTACATCGGAGTGTTAAAAACACCAGCACAAGGCACATGCCCGTACCACGAGGAACGACTGTGAACGCAGTCTACTACATCGGAGTGTTAAAAACACTAGCACAAGGCACATGCCCGTACCACGAGGAACGACTGTGAACGCAGTCTACTACATCGGAGTGTTAAAAACACTAGCACAAGGCACATGCCCGTACCACGAGGAACGACTGTGAACGCAGTCTACTACCGTCGGAGTGTTAAAAACACTAGCACAAGGCACATGCCCGTACCACGAGGAACGACTGTGAACGCAGTCTACTACATCGGAGTGTTAAAAAACACCAGCACAAGGCACATGCCCGTACTACGAGGAACGACTGTGAACGCAGTCTACTACATCGGAGTGTTAAAAACACTAGCACAAGGCACATGCCCGTACCACGAGGAACGACTGTGAACGCAGTCTACTACATCGGAGTGTTAAAAACACCAGCACAAGGCACATGCCCGTACTACGAGGAACGACTGTGAAGCATTCTACTACCTCGGAGTGTTAAAAACACTAGCACAAGGCACATGCCCGCACAAGGCACATGCCCGTACCACGAGGAATGACTGTGAACGCAGCCTACTACCTCGGAGTGTTAAAAACCCGCACAAGGCACATGCCCGTACAACGAGGAACGACTGTGAACGTAGCCTACTACCTCGGAGTGTTAAAAACACTAGCACAAGGCACATGCCCGTACCACGAGGAACGACTGTGAATGCAGTCTGCTACCTCAGAGTGTTAAAAACACTAGCACAAGGCACATGCCCTTACCACGAGGAACGACTGTGAACGTGGCCTACTACCTCGGAGTGTTAAAACCCGTACAAGGCACATGCCCACTTCAATGTGGACGCATCCACACCGCTCTGTTGATTTAGGAGTTTCTAGCGCAGCACTACTTGGCAACGCTATTGCAGCCGCCGTAGAGCCCCGTCATGGCACCGTCAGACTTCTTCCTGTTTCCGTGTATAAAAAAAAAGAAAAAAGATGAAGGGGCGTCGTTTTGATACCATTGAGGAGAACCAAAAGGCGACGACACGTGCTCTAAAAGACATTCCAATCACCGCCTTCCAGGAAGCGTACCAGGCATGGGGGAAATCCCTGGAAGAAGTGTATCGCCGCTCAAGGTAACTACTTTGAAAAATTTTAAGTGATTGTACGTTTATGGATCAATAAATGTTGTTGTACACACACAATTGTATTACTTTTTGAAATACGCCCTGTATTTCAGAATATATATTTAAGAATAGTACAAATATAGGCGTGCCTACATACGACTACAGAACACAAACAAATAACCGCGTAGGTTTTAACAATCATGCTTTTAATTCAACATTGCTTTTCTGAACTTTAACATTGTTCTCATAAAGACAAATATGCTATTCACTTTTTCATCTTCGTCTTTATTTATTAATGTAAGTTCCTTATTTTATCAATTAAATGTTTATATTGACTTGTAAATAGGCTGATATACGTGATTCTAAACGTGCATGAGGAAGGGCATATTAGAAGAAAATGAAAATATTGTCACTTTCACAATCGAAAAGGTAAACAAGGTTTTTTAAAGGGAAAACTTTAGGCGCGTTTAGCACTTTTTGGGTGGGTAAAAAGTATTGATCACGCGTCACGCTAAATCTGTATACGGTGAGACATATCAATTCCAAACAGCTGCGAGCTGTGGCACGCCGAGACTGCCGAGAACCCGAGAGTGCAGTACACGTGTAATATTTGTATTAGTGTATATGTGAACTATGAAAGTATAAACAGTAGATAACTCGTGCTTTGCGTAGCGCTTGACTATGTCCAATGACCGAAAACTCAGTACTACAAAATATAAAACTACGATCGATGGGGTTTTTACAAGATACTTAAATAAATTTCAATCCAATATGTTTGTTTCTTACTTCAGCTATCATAAGCCAATTGTATCCTTTTTAGACTATAGTGATGATACGAACAACAACCCGAACAACCTAATTATAGTTTAAATTAATGACAATAATAATGCGAACAACTCAAATATCGATGAAATTGATAATAATGATGATGTAACTAATGAAAATAATGTTGAAAATTAAGTACATCAAAATCCATGTAAATACTATGTTTTATGCATATTAATTATATTATTATACCAAAAAAGTTGTATTTGTTTGTTCTGCGATTGCGCAGCCCATCATGTGTTTTTATAATGAAATAAATATGAAAATGTGTCAAAAAATGTGCATAAATAAAAAAAAAGATTACTTAGTAATTAATGTTGAGAGATTATTTAGTAATTGATGTGTACCAATAAAATATATTACTTAATAATTAATGTTATATTTACAGGACCTATTTCTTACATTGAATTTTACGTAAATTTGATTTGAAATATAAATCAGTACATATCAATTAATATATTTAAATATTACAATGTATATATTTATATTAATTATAATATAAATACAATTACATTGTTTTTATTTGTACTAGGCTTTTGTAGCCTATCATGTGTTTTTATAAATAAATAAAAAATATTAAAATGCAAAAATTAATTAAAAAAGATGAATTTATAATTAATGTACAACAATTCCTGTAGGACTTCTTTCTTATAATGAATTATTAGTAAATATTTGAATCATGAATGAAAATATAAGTAAATATATATTAATACGGTTTCATTTATTTCAGTTTTCACTTCTGTCGGCCAGTCCCGCTACTGCCATTTTTTTCTTTTTTTGCTCAACGTCATTACTGTACGTCAGTTAGACTAATGAGGACTAGGGAACAGCGTAGGAAAAGCAACGGGAATATCTGCGGCTGGGACTAACAACCTTAATGTGCGCAGTTCAGAGACGCAGCAGACTGACCGGTGCTTTACCGCATCGACCACCGAATCCCCAAGGGGCTGCATCTCAATATATTTGCACTAACAGCCCCCGACTGCATCTAAAATGTTAATAGAATATCAAGATTTTACAAAACACATCGTGCAATGTTCAAATTACTTCGAAGGTTTATCTTAGATATAGCTGCATATAAACTAAATCGATTCCACATTGACGTTTACTAACTTTACACAATAAAAGAGAAAATTCAAAATCTATTGCTTAAATACTAGGAAAATACCCTTCAGCATTTTTTCTAATATCGTGTTTTCATATTTGTAGTTGTATTTTGTGTTTTAGCAGTCGTGTTTTTTTTATTTTTCTTAAGCAATTATTTTTTATTTAATGTTATAAATTGATCAAAAAATAAATTACAGTAATATTTCAGCAACATTAAATATATTTATTATTTACAGTACTAAATTCATTAATATTATTAATTGTCATTTTGATAATACATTATTAACAGTTGAACCATAAATTGAGACGCAAATTAATGAAAAAGATATTAATTCCTAATATAGACTATTAATATCAAAATAAATATTAGTTAAGCTTGATTACATTCTCTGCCATCTAAGAGTTTTTAACAACTGCGGCAAACAAGATAAAATTTCCTTGAAACCAGATAAAAAGATGGTTCTATTTGATCTATGCAATAAAAATATATTTCTTTAATAATAAATTATTTTTTCTAATTGCTTTTATGAAATGTTTATATGTTACCTCAGTACTTAAACTCTCGTTTCTGGTACACAAAATATTACAACTATAAACATTTATATAACACCAAAACACTACAAAATTATTATCACTGCTTCAGAAGAGGAGGGCACGGACATTACAGGAGCCAATGAAATTTGTCATGCAAGTTTATTCATTCATATCTTGACACTATTTCAAATCTTAAAATTTCAAAATTGGTTTTTTTCATAATTCAGTAATTTTCATAAGCGCAGAAAACACGTGCGTATGACTTAAAATCTAAAAGCCGACTCTCCTGCATTGTTAATTAACATTAGTGTTATAGGGAATTAATTCAGTGTAATCAATAAGGTTTGGTTCCCACAGGGGGTGCAGACTAGCTGAACATATTGAGAGGATTTAGACGTCCCTCGCGGTACCCGAGTCTAACACACACTTACACTTACAACACTACACTTATGACTTTAACACTTTATACTCACACTTACATTTAGGGAGGCGATAATAGCCTCAATGTGCTTTTCGCCTTAAAATAACAAAAAAAAACCTCTTTTGAGATATGAATCTTTATTTGTGACCATGCCTTTTATTGAGACCTATACAGTTCAACAATACTAGAACAACATTCATAAAGTCTTATTCATCACAAACACAATTCTATTTGCGTTCATTTTTAAGATTTTTTAATTATTAGGTTTTAAAAAACTAATTTTGAAATTTTAAGATTTGAAATAGTGTCAAGATATGGATGAATAAACTTGCATGACAAATTTCATTGGCTCTTGTAATGTACGTGCCCTCCCCCCTCAGTTTTAAACTCAGTGAGCCTTAAAAAGAGTACTGCCTATAGTCATCCTTCAAAATCTCAGCATTCGTTTTCCCCAAATTATTACTTCACGATTAGTTCAAATTCGTATTATCTTTACGCTGACATTAATATTTGTCATCACTACGGGCCCTGGTCTTATTTATTAAAAAATGGCAAATATTTATTTTTGTTAATACTCAACAAAAAAGTGGAATATTCATTAAAAACGCAATACAGGGTGTTTGAAAATCAACTCCCTAGGTTTAATGTTTCCTACAATCTGTACAAAGTGATAAACACTATTCTAGTTTGTAGTATTTAATTCATCAACTATCCAAGTTTTGCTCACCTAAATGTGGGAATTCAGTTTATGAAGTTGGTAGACCTGCGTGACCTTGAAAATAACGGCGACAGCACTCAGTTCAGGCGTTTAGTTCTGTTATTTTTTTAGAAAGAAAAAAAGAAAAAAAGCTGCCTCAGTGGCCAAGTTGATAGCGTACTAGGCTTTCACCCCGAGGACCCGGGTTCGATTCCCGCTAGGGCTTGACATATTCATACGCTATAAATCATCCCATCGTCTGCATTAGCCCAAGTGTGCAAAATAGTCGGACGTTAAAAAAAAAAAAAAATTGTAGAAAGAACAATAAACGGGGACTTATACTGTGACATGTTGGCAGAGTATGTCTTTCTCCAAGTGGAAGATATTGAGGTGAGAAAAGGGCTTGTGTTTTTCCAACAAGATAGCGCCCCACCTCATTACAGTAACTGAGTGTACGCGGCTCTTGGCACTCGCTTTTCGGGAAGGTGGATAGGCAGGGGCTGCCCAATCCCTTGGCCACCACAAAGTCCGGACTTAACCCCACTTGACTTTTTCTTTTGAGAACATATAAAAAAATGTTGTATACCCTGAAGATTCGTAACATCAACCATTGACAGAAAAGAATCATCTCGGCTGTTGAGACAGTTACACCTGCTATGGTGGTGAGTACCTAGTGAGAAGTGGAATATCGTCTCGACGTGTGCAGGGCAACAAATGGATCCCACGTTGAAGTTTACTAACATTAAAAAAAACTTGAAGGTATTCTCTTTCATTGTACGTACTCGTTGATGTAGTTTTTCATTAATTTCACCATTAAATATACACATAAAACTAGGGAGTTCTTTTTCAAACACCTTGTATATTTACTTACGTTTTTTATTACACAAAACTTCACAAATGATAAAATGTTTTTTAATAATCGAAAGTAAAACTTCTTCGATTACCTCGAAACAAAACTTTACATTGCGAGCAGCTTCTTTCCACGTCACATGAAGTAATTGGAGCATATAAGCTTCGAATGTCTGAAGGGTGAATTTTCTTCTTCCTTTTTTTCATTAAAGATCCCAAGAAGCTTGTTTTTGATCCGTATTGAAATGGAATAGCCTGGATTTCCATCGTCATCACAACGACTAAGCTTCTGTTCAACAGAATGCAGATATATTCAGTGAAATAAAGTGCTGCTGACAAACACGTCTCCCACCTGGTCACTTTTAACTTTCAGAATTTTTAGCCTGAATTTCAATCGTGAAAATTATCCACAGCCAGCTATAAAATTACCCGCAATCACCAGCAAATTACCAAAGTCAATTATATATATATATATATATATATATATATATATATATATATATTCTCTGCAGGGGTGCAGACTAGCTGCACATATTGAGAGGATTTAGACGTCCCTCGCGGTACCCGAGTCTTAACACACACAACACTACACTTGCGACTTTAACACTTTACACTCACACTTACATTTAGGGAGGCGATAATAGCCTCTATGTGCTCTTCGACTTAAAATAACAATATATAGGCATATATATATATATATATATATATATATATATATATATATATATATATATGTGTGTGTGTGTGTGTGTGTGTGTGTGTGCGTGCGCGTGTGTGCGTTTAAGCGAGTGCGTGTGTGAGTAAATTATTTTTCCAAATATTTCCTTTATTTTTTGAGATATTTGCACAAAATTTCACACAGAGATTGTTTAGATTATAAGAGGCTAAAGACAAATACCGTGGAGGTAGTGGACCCTTCACACTTACCGATTTCCCAAAATCGCTATTTTTCTCAATTCGCATATAACATCAAAGCGAAAAAATATATTTGTTCGCGACCTTTAGCAATGTTGGAATTGAACAACAGAATTAATGTTTATTAACATTAATTTCTTCGAACAAAGAAATTAATCTTTATTAGAAGCCTTTATCAGACCTAAAATTTCTCCATAGCGACCCCTCACCTCCAAACACACTTAAAAATTGAATGTTGTTGGAATTTCATCAAAAAACATTATTTTTTCCTTATTATTGTAGTGAAATTGTATCACTTCATTTAATCCAAGCAATACAGGGGCTCACGGTTAGTTTACTATAAAACCTACGCTGTGCATGAAAACAAACATTGAATTAGTGTTTTCAAAAATAAAGTTAATTTAAAAATGACTTAGGAATAGAAAAAGCGAACCGAGCACGGATCATACGTAAAGATTACTCTGAAGACTGGATGAGCCACAGAGTACACAAAAATGTCAACACCAGTCAAAAGTAGAATGCGAGTTGAAGTAACTTGATAGTTTTTGGATATCTCGGTCAGACTGTCTTTCATTATTCTCATTTCTACCAGCAAGCCTCAAAATTACCAGCAAATCGGCTAATTACCCACTAGTTGGCAACAGTAGTATAAACGTGTACACGTGATACCGAGACTGTGGGGGAAGAGAATACTGACGTTGTTTACAACTGGCAGGCATCAATTTAGGGAAAAAAGTACGTCATTTTGAAGGAATCACTCGTGCATGCATTTCATTACTCAATTCCATCTTCAACTGTCAAGTTCAGTTGTAACATCGGTTCATTGGAAAATTATATTTCCATTTACAATCTCGTCTCCTGCGTTTTTTTTTTTTTAGAGAGAATTAGAAAAAACATTGAAAAACGTATTCAGATTTTTATTTGTCCTCAAAAATCGCAAAAGTTTTATTTCAATGGAAAAATATGTATTTAAATACTTTTTTGCTGGCGAAAAACCAATAAGGTTTTTTTCCCATCGCCGTAAATAAAGACCTGGCCTCTAGTCATCACCATTGGTGGATTTAAAGGTGGAATTACCCCTCCGTTTTATAACAATTTAACATTGTAATTCGTTGTTATTATATAATCATATAATAACATAATATTTTATAAAAAGTAATATACTCACTAAAAATTTTTTTACATACACTACAATTTTATTGGCTATTCAGTAGTTATATAATAAAAAATTATGAGATTATAAGGTTATTTACCAATGCCAATACCTCCGACAATGAATATTCACAGATTAGAAATACAACTTCCATTATAAAAAACATGCTCGTTATTGGTGGATGAAGTCCAAGTAATTTGACTATCTGCTGCTACGAACGCTGCATGCTGCAAGGATAAGGGGTGCAGACGTTTGAGCATAGACAACACTATTATCTATTTAACTGTAGTTGAACACTTACCCTCAGCAGCGAGCACTCACAAAGCTCTCATAATGGTTATCATTCTAGTACGTTTATATTCAGTGTCTCTGTTCACAGCACCATACCTAGAGTGCAACACTATGACCCTAAACCAACTCAAAAGGCTTCAGTCTCACTAGCTTTGCGTTGTCAAACAGCCGAAGCACTTCATTTTGATGTTGATGGAGTCGAAACTCATGTTTTGTTGGCTTGATTTTGTATTTCGACTTCTATTGGTTCCATATTCAAGTCTTGTGAATTGTATAGTTACTGACGTACCAAAGAGCTTTCACTATAGTCCTGAGTACTTTATTTTGAAAAGTCTGAATAATTCTAATATTATACTTCATGGTGCAGGCAGCCCCAAAGCTGTATACCATGTAACCATAATGGTTTTAGCACTTGCTTGTATAGCAGCAGTTTGTTATGTATTAACTATGCTAATCTTCTTCCAATCAGCCAATGCATTTTCTTCAATTGGATGCCTAGTTGTTAGCGTTTTCTCTTAACACGTTTACGTCGACGTGCGTTACTAGTGACGCACGCGGCAACTGCTGATAAGACGAGAGTGTGTCGCCGATGACGCACGTCGTCTTCAAAATATGCAGCGTGTGCCACGAGTGACGCACTCTCTTTCCTACTTCATACGGCCTTATTTATAATGACGCCCATGTTTGAAGCCTAGAATTGTGTTGTACGACCATTTTGAAATATGCTAGAATAACCTTAATCGGATTAGATTTCAGTCTATTGTTTTTTTCTTTACCGTGGCACGCCTTATAGGTAATTTAAAAGGATAACAAATTTAAATAGAACATTTCAATATAAATGTTAGAAGCATCGTTTTAATTTTTAAACTTAATTTTATAATATATTAAGTACTATTATATTTTGGCTTACTGATTTATTTCTCTATCTTGGTGACCTTTATTGGTAAACTAAAATGAAAACACTTTCAAAATAATAACATCTTTTTATTGACAGTTATAACACTAAGACATCAAAGAAGAAATCATATAACTTATGGAGTCTTTTACTCGAAGGTGTGTACGGATCAATAACTGTGTGCCACCAGTGACGCACTATTATTATAGCAATGGTTTACAAATAAGCATCGTGTGGCACCAGTGACGCACGGGCACAACCTATAAATATATATAATTCAGTTTTTCCCGTTGATTATCACTCTAAGTGCTATATATACATATTCTAACAGTTTTACGACTATAGTTGAGATTTTGTTAAAAACCATAACATAAAATGTGATGACATGTAAAAACGGCCGACGTCGTGAATGTGTTAACGTGTTTCTTCCAGCGTAACTTGGCGTCACGAGTCATACAAAGGTATTTTGCATTTTTTTTTTTTAACGTCCGACTATTGTGAACACTTGGGCTAATGCAGACGATGGGATGATTTATAGCGTATGAAAATGCCAAGCCCTGCCCGGGAATCGAACCTGGGTCCTCGGGGTGAAAGCCTAGTACGCTATCCACTAGGTCACCGAGGAGGCTTTTGTACTGTTAGCATGCGGTACTACATGTAGATTAATATAGACTGCCTTATAATCATATTACCTATTTGTAAAACTTACATGTAAAGATTTGACCTCGTTAAACTTGATGCATCACTTTTTATTCCAAGAAGTGACATGGTCAGCCACTTTTTGTAATTTATTTGTGGCATCCACAACATCTTCCCCAACATAGCCGTGTCATCAGCAAAAGTGGCAACCATGACGATACTTTCTTGAGGCAAATCATAAGCATAAAGCAAATACAGAATAGGTTCGAATAGATTTTAATTTAAATATTTGTTTTGTTTCAATGCAACTTACAGTTAATTAAAACTAACTAGAGGCAAAACTATGAAAATGGTTAATATGTTGTTTTAAATATTAATAATGCTGTAACTAGACATATTTCAAAATATGGCTTTTGTTGTTTTGTAATAATAACAAAAGGTAAATCTTTATCATTATGTCTAAACATTGATGATTTAAAAAAATATCAAAATTGGAAACTTTGATGTTCCTACAGTCTAAATTCCTTAACCAATTTTCATCAAAGATCCCTCGTTTTAATTGTTATGGTTGCGGTATAGCCTATGATTGTTGTATACAAATTATAAAAATAAGTACATAACTGATTTCGGAATTTCGTACCTTTACTGACCCACTTTCAAAATGGCGGATATTTCAAATGTTTAAAAATACAATTTTTTTCTTACATTTAAAAAAAAAATCGGATTTCCCATCATAATCAGCCGTTTTAACGTACATAAATTAGCATTTTGAGTGTTCAAAATCAATTGAAATTGAAAATGATTTGGACGATGGTCAAGGTCAGTTTTTGTATTTTCAGTGTAATGTAACATTTAAAATGCATATATATGCGGATATTGATGTTGATTATGGTCGTGAAATTAAGTTCAGAAAAATATGTCAGCAAAATTCGCTTCCATTATGTCAGCGAGACAGATGCGTACCGCGTATAATTTAATAATTGACCGAGCGAAGCGAGCCCTCTGTTTCAACTGGACCGTTCGACATTTGGTTTGTGTGTTTGTTTGTTACGCAGATTTGGCCAAACGCATTAACCGATTGTTTTGAAATTTGGTAAGAAGCTATTTTTATAAAGCCCAAATGACTTATATGTGACATTTGTTCATGCTTATTTCCGTTTCAGTATGGCGGTCTCTGATTTAACGATGACAAGTGTACGTAATTTTAATTTTGATTGTTTCGAAATTTGATACGAAGGCACCTTTTCTAAAGCTCGAAAGAGGTATGTGTAATTTTTTTTTTTACTCATTTACTTTCTTTCAAGATGGCGAGTTCTGATTCAACGTTGAGAATATAATTACTAGTTATTTCTTTCAATACTGGCTGATCATTAAGTTGGCGAAAAAAGTTACTAGCGTTGTCGTGGAGCGGTCTGTTTATTAATTAAAAATATACTGCGGGGTCAGCTGTTCTTTGAACTGCTAGTTATGACATTTCGTAAAGTAAGGAAGCACCCTATAACAACAGTCTACATTCACAAGCCTACGTTAAACCACGTAATAGTGTTACCAACCACACTGCAAGGTACAATTGAGTTTGTGTTGACATACAGTCCTGCCTATTGAATGTAAAGCCTGTTCTATCAGATAATATAATTGACGCCCGAGCAAACACTGAACCACACAGCCTCGGGCGATTCAATGTACGCTGTTATTAAACACGTTTCAACCAGTGTCATCCATACAAATAGAAAACATTGATTTTCTCAAACTTTTACATTTTATTGCATTTAAAAATAATCGTGGCATGCAGCTTTCTTTTCATATTTTTTGTGCTTTTTTTTGAAAAACCGATTTCACAATCAGTGTTAAAAATTACGTAAATCTGCATTTTTAAACATTGAAATTACATTGGATATAAGAAAATGAACTTATTAGACACATTTTTTAACTTAATGGGGTTTTAAAATTCAAAACACTAATTTATTCAGACTTTTTATGATAATTACGACGGTGAAATCAGATTATCAAAAGAGTGTTAGAAAAATTAAGGATTTAAAAATTTTAAATAATAATCCATGCAGATTTTAACGCTGATTACGACGGTAAAAAAACATATTTCCAAGAGAATGTTAGATAGAACAATTATGAATTTTAAAATTTAAAGTACTATTTTATGCAGATTTGAAAGCTGATTACGACAGTTATATCGAATTTTTAAGAGAGTATTAGATAGAAAAGTTCCGAGTTTCAAAATATAAAATAGTAATTTATGAAGGTTTTAACGTTGATTACGACGGTGAAAACATATTTCCAAGAGAATGTTAGAAAAGTTAAGAATTTCAAAATAATACTTTATACATATTCTAATGTTGATTAGGACGGTAAAATCGTATTTTCAAGAGAATGTTAGATAGAAAACTTACGCATTTTAAATTTTCAAATGACCCATGTTTTGAAACTATTTAACGGATCCTGCTTTTTTTTCAGTTTAACGGATAATTTCTTTTCTTTCAGTTTGAATCAAATCCGACCGAAACATACGTTTTGTTTAGCTAATTTTAATTATAAGCCTATAGTCAGTAATATTTTATCAAAATCGTTGTAACATATTTAAAAATTCCTACTCAAGAATGTTTTTGTCCAAAAAGTGTTTAAAAATATTTAAAAAAATTATAATTCGCCCTCAAATATGGGCAAATTAGACAATTTGCATGAATCCTATTTCATAAGAATCGGTTAGTTAGTTTAGTCGTTAAAAATATGCACACTAGGTGGTCGATGTAGCTAAACACTGTTTAGTATGCTGCATTTTAATATTAATCTATTAAAACGATTTATATATATATATATATATATATATATATATATATATATATATATATATATTACAAAAAAGTAATGCACTTTTTTTGAAATAAATATACTTTTAACGTGACGTCATAAGTTTTAATTTATTTTATTAGCCTTCATCAAAACATTTACGTTTAAAGTTGCTGTTGTTTTTGTTGACGGAAGAACAGATTTAAAAGTACACGAAAAAGAAATGATTGATAATGAAGGATAAGGTCAGGCTTTCCTACAACCTGAGTATACAGTTCAGTCACTCAGTGCAAGGCATGGCTAGATCAATGTTGCCAGTTTTAAAATATGAAATAATGGATAAACAGGCAACAAATATCGTATATTGAACAAAATTATCGTACACATTAGTACAATGTTACCTCCATCCTATCGGTTTTCTAGCTTCTCTGGATCAATTTAGCAGCAGGTAATACCGCTTACGTATTTACTTTCTGGCTATAACAAGTATTAAAGGAGACTAATTTTTGTGATCAAGAAAAATCGATCTTGAGATCTATTCGTGTTATGTCTACGGAAATTAAACAAAATAAAGTGGTTTTGACTTAATTTTAGCCAACACGTGCCTGCTGAATGCCTGAGCACGTGGCTGGAGAAGAGATTAATTTATCAATTTTGTTAGATTTGTCATGTTTTAAATTTTTAAAATTCAAAAGTTCTTTTACATTAAAAGATGAACTGTTTAAAACTGAATTTTCTCAAAATATTCTCTATAGACTTTATTAAAATTTTTCTTAAGTTTAGTTTGTAAGTACCAGAATTCATACACATAAGTGCAGTTTCTAAATTTAAAATTAGAACGAATTAGATTAGAGGAAGGAATACTAGAGGAAGATATAATTCAACCCCAGACACTGCGATCGACTAACCTATTGTGCAACTAAACCTTTTAAAATACCTAGTTCAGTAAATTGTTGCCCCTATTAAGTTCCAATAACACACTGACTAGCTCACTCTGCTGAAGATCCCTAAGGTCTTAGAAACGAAAAACCCGTACTACTAGTAAGAGCCTCAAAATATGAATTATGTGACCTGCAGTTTCATTACCTTGGTCATCATTGAGATCTAGGAAACTATTTGTTTTAAAACAAATTTAAATGGAAAACTTTAATACTTTCTAGTGAGTCGTAAAAATAAATATTTCAGATTTTGAAACTTTTCAATATGGATGCAACTGAAATTTCATATGAAAACAAACATTTTTGTAGTACTTTCTGGTTCTAAATATTTTATATTGAAAGATTTTTTTTATTCTTGGGTATAGTTTCAAAAACTTACTCATTTAGGATTTGCAGCGGACGAAGATAAGGTCATATTTAAAGAATTTATATTGGAAAATGAGACATTGGAAATCCAATACAACACACACACACACACACACACACACACACATATATATATATATATATATATATATATATATATTATTATTATTATCTGCGCATAGACCCTGTTGGATCACGCAAAGCACTCCGACTCATGTCTTGTTCCTTCTAATCCTCCACACCTCCCTCATCCTGTCCCCATGGATCCTCTTCCGCTCCTCCGTCCATTTTACCCCTGCTCTCTTTGGGATTTCATTCTCTGGGACCTTCCAACCGAGCATCTTTCTCCTGTATGCGCGCCTGTCTTCAACATCTGTTGAGTCTATTTCTGCGTCATGTAGGTCTATTCTGACTTGT
Source organism: Callitettix versicolor (assembly GCA_022606455.1). Classification (NCBI taxonomy): domain Eukaryota; kingdom Metazoa; phylum Arthropoda; class Insecta; order Hemiptera; family Cercopidae; genus Callitettix; species Callitettix versicolor. Next base: position 47,160,724 of record CM040182.1, read on the forward strand.
GCGATCCACGACGTTGTTGATTTGACACCTTGTATATACTTAAGGATTCTGTTGGCAAGTCTCGTTGTTGGGAGTCTACTGATGTGTCCATAGAACCGAAGCCTCCTTCTTCTGATATCTGCTGCCAGGTTCGATATCTTCTCTGTGGTCTTCCGGGAGTGCAACCTGTATCCATCTTCTGTTAATCTCGGGCCAAGGATCTTCCTCAAGATTTTGCGTTCTTCCTTCAAAATACCCTCCATGGTAGCTTTTGTGTGGAGTGCTAGCGTCTCGCTTGCATATAATACCTCCGGTTTTATGACTGTGTTGTAGTGTCTGATTTTTGTGTGCGTCGACATACATCTCTTATTGTAGATATCACGCGTTATACCAAGAGCCCTCTTCATTCTCAGTAGCCGAACCTTTTGCAGCAGCTTCTCGCCACCTGTGGGTTCAAGAATTTCTCCCAGATATTTGAAGTGCTTGACTCTGTTTATCTTACCATATTTTGTGTTTAGTTCTTGAATATTTAATTTTGTACAGAAGAATTCGGTTTTTTTAAACGAGATCTGTAGACCGACCCTCTCTGCACATTCCTTTAGGACTTCTATCTGTTTAATCGCTGTTGTTTCATTATCTGTGAGTATGGCCAGGTCATCTGCAAAAGCTAGGCACGCGATTTCTGTGTTGTCCTTAGGTCTTCCAAGTCGAACTGGTTTCCAGTGCCCTTCAATTTTAATTCTTTCTCCCATTCCCTGATAACTTTGTCCAACACCAGATTGAAAAGGAGAGGCGAGAGTCCATCTCCTTGGCGAACTCCAGTTGTGATCAGGAAGGGTTTGGAAATTTCCCCCATAAATTTCACCTTAGCGATTGTGCCTGTCAGTGTTTGTTTGATCAGTCGCAGTGTTTTAGGATCAAGTCCATGTTCTTCCAGGATATTAAACAAAGATTTTCGATCAATGGAATCGTACGCTTTTTTAAAATCTACGAACGTACAGATCACTGGGACATTCCTTTTAGCTTTTACTTGCAATATTGTTTTCAGGTTGAAAATTTGTTCTGTGCACGAGCGACCCGGACGGAAACCTGCCTGGTACTCACCAATTCTGTATTCTATCTGTTTTTGTGTTCTTTGAAGAAGACATGTTGAGAGTATTTTGTAAGTAACTTGTAGTAAAGAAATTCCTCTGTAGTTGTTCACATCTGTTCTGTCTCCTTTCTTGTGTAGGGGGTGAATAAGAGCACACTTCCAGTCATCCGGTAATTTTTCCGTTCGCCAGATATCCGTGATGATATTTGTTAATTCCTGTAATGAGTTCGGTCCGAGATTCTTCAGAAGTTCTGCAATGATTCCATCTTCTCCGGATGCCCTGTTGTTTTTCAGTCTATGTATGTGATCCTCGATTTCTTCTTGTGTTGGTGGTAACGATTCAGGGTAAGTGTCAGCACAGTTTTCTTTAGGGAACCGTCTGTTGGGTTCGGGGCAATTAAGGAGGTCAGAAAAATATTTTGCTAACTCCTGACAGTTTTCGTAATTAGTTAATGCCAATGTGCCGTCTTGTTTTCTAAAGCACAGATTTTGTGGTGTGTACCCACGAATTTTTCTGCAAAGGTCCTATAAAAATCTCGTACGTTGCAGTTGCGGAAGTTCTCCTCTATGGAGTCCAGTTGTTCCTTCATATACCTCCTCTTAATCTTCCTAATACTTTTAGCGACCTCTTTTCTAATTTCATTAAAACGTTGTTGACTTTCTGGGGACTTTTTACTGTTGTAACTTTGGAAGGCCCGTTTGCGTCTTTCCAGCGCACTTTCACATTCCGAGTCCCACCACGGGTGTTTCGTGTTCTTTTTCAATGGGATTAATTCCTGTGCTTTTTGTGTAATTTTGTGCAAAATTCTCCCATGTGTCCGCCTGTTCCTTTTCCCACTCCTCCCTTATGTTGGAGTCTTTGATAACTTTTGCATCAAATTTCTGTATACATTTCTTATTTCGATGAAATTTCCCTGGAGTGAACTTGATTTTTATTCGTGTTAGATAATGATCTGAATCAATGTTTGCACCCTACGGACTTTGATATCATGTATCTCTTTTGTAATGGGTATGAGATCGCCACATGGTCTATTTGGAATTCGCCCATCTGCTGTATAGGTGATTGCCATGTCTTCTGTTTTCGTGGTGATTTTCTGAGTGATGTTGACATGATTTTCAAGTTGTTTTGCTGGCATAGCTCAATAAGCCTTATTCCATTATTGTTAGTAAATTTGTGTGCGGGGTACATGCCAACGGTTTTCTGATGAATTTTTCTTTACCGATTTGTGCATTAAAATCACCAAGCAATTTTTTCCTACATCATCCTTCGGCACCCTCGACATTACCCTCTCTAGTTTTGCCCAGAATTTTTCTGTTGACTTGAGGTCATTTCTATTACTTACGTTTGTAGGAGCGTGTACATTGATTATGGTATACTTCTTGTTATATATATATATATATATATATATATATATATATATATATATATATATATATATATATATATATATATATATATATATATATATAAAACTTATGGTATGATTTCGAGGATGTAGCTTTTTAAAAACAATTTTTATTAATTACAATAAGAATTTAATATACACTTAAAAACTTATAATAATTATTTTAAGTTCGTCTCATATTCATTGAGATGCGAACTGAGTGAAACCTCGACTAAAACTGACTTCTGCTCTTTCTTCTCTACGTACAATGAAAATGCTTACTATGATAAAAACTACATTGTCAACACTAAATCTAGCAAAGTCTACAATTATTGTCTATATAACTCCTCCACCCCTAAACAAAACTTCCGGGGGTAGTTGAACAGCAGCTTCCCTCGAAGTTTTCCCAATTAGCTTCTTAGACGCCAAGTATAGTAGTCCTCCAATCACGACTCCGTATAAGGCGATGGTCCAAACACTGATGTGCTGTGTGATGGGTGAATTCCGATCAATTCTGGGATATAATTAATTAAATTGTCTTTGATCTCTAGGGCTGGGTATTTACAGTCACTTGCTTTATTATCCTTAAGGATTGATAACTCACAGTCAATTTTTAAATACGATATTACATCGAATGAGCAAAAATATTTGGAATTAACTCTACTGTTATAATTGATACTTAATTGTTACTCTACTGTAACAATTGTTACTTAGTTCCGTAGACTACAGAACTAGACACTAACAAGTATTTTACACTTGGTATAATGGTTACAAATTCTGATTCATACTTAGCTAGTAAAGAATATAATCTTATAAATATTAAAATTTATTTTTTCAACAATAGGCATGTTTAGAAAATACACAATTTTATTTGAATCTAACTTAGAATTAACTTCCATCAAGCCTTCTGACTCCCAGATATTTTCTGGCTTGGGTGCAATGGGTAATCTTTCACCGTAATAGTCATAGACTTTCGTTATCTCAGTATGCAATTCTTTGGTTTAGATAACACTAGGTTCTTGGAGACATCCTTGAATTCTGCTGGGTCGGCAGTGACTCTGTCAAGGAACGGGAAGAACTTGGAACAGGATTTAGAGCTGGGTTCCTTTTTATGTTTTTGAATTTCCTTGGTCTTTTAATTTTTGATAAATGAATTTTTTGTTTAGTATTATGGTGCCTGGGTTTAATTTCAGCTGTCTTCCTTTCCTTGTTTGAAGTTATTTCCTCTTTATTGTATTTATTTTTTTCTTTGCTTTGTTTTTGCAATGTCTTCACGTAAACGTCCATTGGTATTTCTGGTAACGGTTCCTTATTACAATTTCTTTTAGTCTGTATATTTTCTTTAATCTTTTGATTGGATTCCTGGATTTGCTCATATAACCTTCTTGTTCTTTCCTTGTGACTTGCCACGTAATCGCTAGCCAATCGGTTTTCAATATCAATGTTCAGAATATTATTAGGGTCGATATGTCCGTATAATATCTCAAAAGGTGTGAGTTTAGTTACGGAATGAATGCTGTTATTGTAGGCTATAACTGCGTATTTCACTTTTTTGGTTATGCTATCATTTTTAAATTCTGCTCGATTATTTAAGAGCCTAATATGTTCTATTAGTGTGGAGTGGAATCTTTCGATTAATTCGTTAGAAGACGGGTTTTGGGTACTTGTAAAGTGAATTCTGATTTTGTGCAATTCCATAATTTCTTTTATCACTTTGTTGTTAAACTCAGTCCCATTGTCTGAAATGATGACTTCAGGGGCACCATAGTGTGTGAGAAGTAATCTAGCAGTTTGTCAGCTGTTCCAAACACGTGGGCGCCTCCTGCTCGGTACACTTGTGCGTAACGGGAGAAGCCGTCAACGATACTCAGAAATCTGTTCTTCTCTAGTGAAATGCTATCTACATGCACTATCTGTAGCGGTTTTGATGGTGTGGGTGTAAGATTAATTTCAAGTTTTAATGGTACGCGCTCGTATTTTGCAGATAAACAAATTTCAAAGTTATTAATAAAATTTTGGATATATGTTTAAATATTGGGCCAATAGAATTTTCGCTTAATTTGTTCATAAGTCTCTTGTATACCACGATGATTAGTTTTGCTTACGTGATAATTTTCTATTATTTCTTGAATTTCATCTTCTCTAGTCACATCTAACAAATTAGTGTTACATTTAGCTAACCAAAGTTTGGAATTTTTGAAATTTTTTGTTACACATGAAATTTTTCATAAAAGTCGTTTTCAAAATAAATATTATATTTAACATTGGGTACCAAATATCCTTCACAAACTTAACAATGTCATTATTTAAGTTATTTTTTTTCGGATATTTCAATTATTAATCTTATTTTACTGGTTCCAAATAGCTTTAGTATTTTTACGTCCTTAGGTTGATATTTCACAAGACTTAGCAAAATTTGGTTTTTTCCAAAATTTACCGGCTCGTCTGAGATGGGTATTTCTATTTGCGTGTTCCCTTCAAAATTAGAATGGATGGTCTGGTCGCTTTCTGCGTTCATTTCCTCTTGATCTGCGACGTGTCTCTTCTTCCGCGTCAAAATTTGCGATTATTGATTCATTACCGTCCAATTCGGGAGAGTACAAACTAGTCGACTCGGCTATTGTTTTGTGTAGTTCTTCATCCGTAGTATGCTGATTGTTCGCATTATGCTCAGTGATATTTAGCTGTATCCTCGACAAGGCGTCGGCATTTCGGTTTAATTTTCCTTTTTTGTACCTAATCTTATAATCGTACTCCTCTAATTTTAATCTCCACCTAAGTAACCTGGAATTTGGTTCTTTAACAGAAAATAACCACTGTAGGGGTTTATGATCCGTATAAATTTTAAATTTCCTGCCGTATAGGTAAGGTCTGAAGTATTTAGTTCCAAAAATGATTGCAAGAAGTTCTTTTTCAATGGCAGGATATTGGGTTTCGCTTTTATTAAGAGTTTTGCTGGCGTATGCTACTGGTAGGTCTGCTCCGTTTTTGATTTGCGATAAAATTGCTCCTACTGCATAATTGCTTGCGTCAGTTGTCAGAATAAATTATTTTTCAAAGTCCGGATATTGTAATAAAGGTTCATTACACAAGATATTTTTGAAAGTTTCAAAACAGTTTATATATTCAGGTTTATTAATATCAATTTTGACTTCCTTTTTTAAACAGTGGGTGAATGGTTTTGTTATTTTCGCGAAGTCCTTAATAAACTTTCTGTAGTATCCACGTAGTCCAAGAAATCCTTTGATTTCTTTTGGCGTTTTCGGAATTGGGTGGTTTTTTATAGCTCTGATTTTGTCTGGGTTAGGTTTAACTCCTTCTGGTGTCACTATATACCCTAAATAAGCGACCTCTTTCCTCAAAAATTCTGTTTTATCGGGTTGAATTTTAAAATTGGCTTCTCTTAATCTGTTGGAAACCTCTCTTAACCTATTTATGTGTTCTTGTAAACTAGTAGAATATATTATTATATCGTCGAGGTAAGTCAAGCATGATTCATTTTGAATCCCACGTAAAATGTTGTTCATTACTCTTTGGAAAGTCGGTGGGCTATTTTTAAGACCGAACGGAATTCTTAAAAATTCAAAGTGCTCGGTTTCCGTCGAAAAGGCTGTTTTATCGACACTGTCGGGGTGCATCTCTACTTGGTGGAAACCAGATGCGAGGTCTAGGGTGCTAAAGTATTGAGACCTCCCAAGTTTATCTAAGATGTCCGTTATATTAGGTAAAGGGAATTTGTCATCGATTGTTTTAGCGTTCAAACCTCTGAAATCAATTACAAGTCTAAATTTCTGCTTATTAGATGCGTCTGCTTTCTTGGGTACTATCCAAATAGGTGAGTTCCAAGGTGAATAATAATAATAATAATAATAATAATAATAATAATAATAATAATAATAATAATAATAATAATAATAATAATAATAATAATAATAATAATAATAATAATAATAATAATAATAATAATAATAATAATAATAATAATAATAATAATAATAATAATAATAATAGTAATAATAATAATAATAGTAATAGTAATAGTAATAGTAATAATAATAGTAATAGTAATAGTAATAGTAATAGTAATAGTAATAGTAATAGTAAATAGCAATAGCAATAATAGTAATAGTAATAGTAATAGTAATAGTAATAGTAACAGTAATAGTAACAGTAACAGTAACAGTAACAGTAACAGTAACAGTAACAGTAACAGTAACACATAACAGCAACAGCAACAGCAACAGCAACAGCAACAGCAACAGCAACAGCAACAGCAACAGCAACAGCAATAATAATAATAATAATAATAATAATAATAATAATAATAATAATAGTAATAATAGTAATAATAGTAATAATAATAATAATAGTAATAATAGTAATAATAGTAATAATAGTAATAATAGTAATAATAGTAATAATAGT